>JAURVB010013760.1:0-201491 GCA_033002965.1 Piper betle | reverse complement strand
AGTCACCACTTCAGAACAAATTGGTGTGGAATCAGATTTTTTCTGGATGTTGGAAGGGATAGTCCAAATCAAGCAATGAATTAAACAAGCCTAATTTGATCAGGACCAAATTTCTGTATCAGAGAGATTTCTTCCCATCTTGTGAAGAGCCGGATTCTGACGACGATGAGTTCATCAATAACATTGAAGTGGAAGAGCAGAGCAGTAATGGGTCGACGTTAGAAGAAGAGTTGATGTTGTTGGAACGTGAGGTATTGACCAATCCGCATGATCAGGAAACAGAGGCCCATGTCCATGATCGTCGTATACGAAATGAGGAAGAAACAGAGTTGATAGAATCGAGCAGACGCATTTCTTCTTTTGGTATTGGTGGTGACAAAGACAATTCTACTTTATTATTGGAAGAACGTGAGTCTGAGACAGATTCCAATACCACCCTAGAAAAAGTGGAGCTGGTGGAAGAAACTCAAAAAATAGAAGATGCCCATCTACCTAGCCCATGCAAGTTAGACCTCAACGTAGACGAGGAAATGATCGAGCGCATGGAAGAATTGTCCGATTGTGAGAAGACCCACCAAGACTCAAACACCAAAGATGACAGCAACTTGGAGTCTCTGTGGGAGCATCAAGATTTGGTAGAGCAGCTAAAAATGGAGCTAAGGAAAGTGAGGATTGGGCTACCGACAATCTTTGAGGAATCAGAGAGCCCAGAACTGGAGGAGGACCCGATTCCGTGGAAGTTTGAGGAGAAGTTCCTGCAAGAGGACCCCATGGACGAGCTGCAAAAGTTTTACAAGAGCTACAGGGAACGGATGAGGAAGTTTGACATCTTAAATTATCAGAAGATGTACACAATTGGTATGTGCTTCTCCATTTTATTTTTTAAGTCCTGATTAGAAGCTAGAATTAATATATTCTTGTTGAACAATTGGATTTAGTTTTAGTAAGCTGGCTTCCTAAGAATGGTGGGTTTTATGTATTTCAGATCATACTCCCACTCTAGGAGTGCAACTGTTCAAGAGTTGCTATAATAATGTTATTGTGCATGGCGGTAGATATCTCTTTTTTGAGGTTATGTGGAAGCTGGAATCTTTATTTTAGAAAAACATAGGCCTCAAGCACCAACTAGGTGGACCTTACTTTGAAAAGAAGCTATACATACCTGCTTTGAAAAAAAGAAGCTATATATGGAGACCTTTTCGACCTCCCCAATTGAATTAGAAAGACCCTCACAGTTCATGGACAGATCCAAACTATATGAACGCGGCTTAGCTCAATTGGATTGACTCGGAATTAGACTTCTAATTCACCGTTCATATGATAACCTTTTCCCATGTTTAAGCCCATTTGAAGGTACGAACAAGGATATTGTCGCCTAATACTTGTTATCAGCCGTCCTACCAACGTCCGATTTCCGATTACTCGGATTTCTTGTCCATTCGATTGGTTTTAAGAGCATATTAAAGTGGACACGGTCCCTGTCGGATTTGGTTTGGATGTGATATATATACCGAGTTGGGTTCAAATGTGTGCCATTTACGAGTGATCTTCTTCGACCATATCATGAAAAGGAGTTAAAGATTACGGATCAGTATCTAGAGTAATTGTTTATGTTAACATATGTAGTATTGCAAGGTGATAGGTGAGATACATCAGAGGCCCCTGTAGAGGCTACTTACGGCTGAAAAACTCATATGTGATTAATTTTGACCCTACATAATGCATCATGCACACAAACTCCTGAAAAATTGATAAACATGTCATATATAAGATAATCATACAAAATTATGATAATTTGGTAAATATGGCTACACCCATTTATAAAGTAAAGATATAAATTAATAAATATGACACCCACTATTTAATATACGAAAAATTGATAATATAACATTTATAGATAAAACAAACTTGGAAAATCATAAAAAAAATAAATAAACAAGACACTCATAAGATAAGAAACTTTGATAAATATGACTATACTCATTTATGGGATAAGTACATAAAGTTATAAATATGACGTCTATCATATAATATACGAAAAATTGATAAATATGACATTTACATATACAATAAATATATAAAAAAATGATACATATATTATCTTTATATAATAAACATATAAAAACATTAAAAATTGATGAATATGATTGTATCGACTTATAAAATAAGCATACAAAATTTATAAACATGACATCAACCTATAAGATAAGCATCTTAAATTGATAGTGTGAACTCCATTTATAATTTTTATTTATTAATAATTTCAAATGTTATTATTATATACTTTTAATGAAGTTTTGAGTGCCCTTAGTATTGTGCGGGTAATTACCTAGTATATGCTTAAGCCTATTTCTGTCCTTGGCTCTCATATGAACCGAGTCAGGCCTGTTTTGTACCAGTCTCAGCCCACGTTTTGGTTGAGGGATGTAATTAGTTAGTTCCATCCCCATCTTATTTAAGTCTACCGGACAAGATGTGGTGTCATATGGGGCCTATGACATTAGAGATTTATTTCAATTGTACAAATAGGCCTTTATAAAATAATAAAATAAATTATAACAATAATATGTTAATGGTAGACACTAATTTTAAACATAGAGTCTAATAATTGATTGAGGATACAGATGTAATGATTTTCGCTCATTTTATTTTTTATTTTTGTTATATTTTGATTTATTGAATTTCTTATTTTTTTATAACTTTTGACTCCTTTATTATTAATATTTCCTATTTTTTATGATTTTGACTCCTCTTTTATTAATATTTCCTATTTTTTAAAAATAATTTTTGACTCTATATTATTAAATGCTCGTGCTTATGTTATAAATAAATTTTAATTTTATATATGAACTCTTATTGAATAATAAGATACACGTGTACTAGTCTAATATCGTTGATGTAAATTTTGATTGATCTTTAGAGATATATCATAATGAATGAGAAGATAAACTATAACAATTTACTTTATTTTTTTAAATTTTTGTTGTATTTTAATTAATTAAATATCATATTTTTAATCAAAAATTGGTATTGAGTTATTTTTTTAATAAGAGTAGATATATATAAGAGTAGGTTTGACGAGGGAACAGAAGAATATTTTGCAATAATCAGTAGTTTATATTTAGCTTTCAATTTTCAAAGCAAAAGTTCATTCTTTGTATAGTTGGCATCCCTAGTGACACGTAAGCCATATAATAATGTCTACCAATTATCTTTGTCCCCTTGTGCACGGTTTGATGTATTAAACTGGCACAAAATATATGGAATTGAACAGGCTTTCTGAACCTAAAAGACCAACTACCAAGGATATACACCAGGAGAAACACCATCCCATCCCTCCTCCTCCCCTACAACTTTCGACTGTGTCGACCAAAGAAATCCGACCAACACCCACTCAATCACCTGACAGTGGAGCTTCACAACGACCTAGAGACCGTCTACGTCGGACAAACCTGCCTCTCGTGGGAGTTTCTCCAATGGCAGCACGCCAAGGCCAGTGCAATGTTGGATGTCCACCCACATAAGCACAGGCCATTCAACACCTTCGTCGCCGAGCTCCAGCAGTTCCAGGTCTTGATTCAGAGGTTTTTAGAGAACGAGAAGTTCCAAGGTCCACGCGTGCAGAACTATGTCAAGACCCGATGTGTTCTTCGTAGTCTTATACAAGTCCCTTCCCTTGGAGGTATCATATAAATTGAATCACAGTTTCATGTACAAATCAGTTCAAACTACAAATAATTGGTGTTGGGCTTATCATCTTTGATATTGCAGAGGACCCAAAGGACAGAGAGGAGGCGAGGATGAGGAAATTGAGAGAGGAGGAGGCAGGGGCGACGAGTGCAATGGTGGTGAAGATGATTGGAGACTCCATGAGGGTTTTCTGGGATTTTGTTCATGCAGACAAGGAAGAAGTGGCAAAGGGAATGTGGTTCGATCAAAACGAGTTTGTCAGCAATCCTTCTGATCAGACTTCAAAGCTTATTTCCGAAGTTCGGATGGAATTGAACAAGGTGGGCTAGTTAATTTCTATCTAACAGTGTTAGGTTTCTGAGAAATGCTTACCAAGATGTTTATAAATCGTTGAAATCTTACATTTCATTGGTTTGGGACGCAGAAAGAGAGAAAGCTCAAGGGTTTGAACAGAGCTAGTCAGTGCTTAGTGAAGAGGTTACAGAAGCAACGGGGAGCAGAAGAAGGACGAGAGAATCAGGAAGCTTTCATGGCTCAGGTTGACATGAGATTGGTGTCAAGGGTGTTGATGATGTCTAAACCAACAGAAGATCAGCTCACGTGGTGTCAAAAGAAATTGAACAGAATTAGCATCTCTGGTCGAAGAGTTCATCGGGAGCAATCGTTTTTACTCTTTCCATGTTGATTTTGTTTCATGAAAATTTGGTTCCTACTTTCACTTGGACAAGTTTTTGATCTTTTATAATCTGAATGAATTTTGCTGATCATGTTACGTGATGAGGCATAGTTTGCCGTCCGTGATGTGATTCTGATGTAGTAAACTAGATAGCAAGGAGAAAAGAACAATGACAAACTGGCTATTGTATACATACGGTATATATAAAGGAATAAGTTCAGAATACGATGTACTTTTTTTAAAGTTTTTTTTTAAAATAGGCTTGATAAGATAAATAGTGTATCCACTCTGCTTTCTAATTTCTAATTTCAAATTTTTTGTTTTTCAAAGCAAGTAATATTTCTTTTATTAATTTCTTCTGCTTTAATATTAATCTATGAGCCTCCAACAGAAGTTTTAATTTGATTTATGATATCAAAGTTGCCATGGCTGAAGACTTGTTAAGCTTTTGGTTACCAACCTCCTCTTAATCAGTTGTTTACTTGTCTTGGGGGAATTATTTTTGTACACTCGAAGATCCTAAATAAACCTAACAAAAACACCTAAGATATTGTGTATATTTTTAGTTAAGGATATAACTTGGAGAGAAGATCCTAAATAAGTTAGGGTTTCTCTTATTTTAGAAAATAAACCTAACAAAACCCCTAAGTTTTTAGTTAAGATATAACTTGGAGAGTAGGCTTTCTGATTACCTAGCTATAAACATGATATATATATATATATATATATATAGACACATACACATTGTACGCACTTCTTCCATTTGAGAGAAAATTAGACAAGACGTTGCACCACGAGAGACTTATTATCCTCTAGATAAATTTTAATTTTATAAATAAACCCTTGTTAAATAATTAAATAAATTTTAATAATTTAATATCATAGATATATATTTTGATTGACTTTAAAAATTAATCCTAATTGATTAAGAAGATAAAAATATAATAATTTAATTTATTTTTTTTATTTCCATTGTTTTTTGATTGTTTAAATATTTTACTTTTAATCAAAAGTTAGTATTGAGCTCTTCTTTTATTAATACTAGGTATGATGCCGTTCGATCGTGAGGTATATTAGAAATAGATTCTAATTTTAAAAATAAAATTTTATATATTACTTTATTAAATAATGAGATAGACAATAGTTTCATATATTTTAGAGATAAATTTTAATTGTGTAGATAAATTCTCATTTTCACTCATCTTAAATAATAATCACATAATAACTAAGAAATAGAATCTAATTTTTAAGATATATACTAATTATATTATATTATATTTTTGTTATATTTTGATTGACTGATTGTTCTACTTTTAATCTCAGCCTACTATTTAGTTCCCTTATTTCCTATTTATGATGGAGACTATGGAGTTCTAATGCAAAAGGACAAAATGTGATTGCTTTATATATATTTTTGCATTCTGTATTTGTTAGAAAAAATATCAATTAGAATGTTATTTTCAAAGAGAGATTGTGAAAGAACTACGCTGTTGATATTTATGATGGAGAATCTAGAGTTCTCATGGAAGAGGTAAAAATCAGTTTGCAAAGAGATATTGTGAAAGAATGCTGTACCTTTGTGCATGATATTGTTGATATTCTTATATTAATGCCGTTTGTGAAAGAAATTTAGTACATGAACCAGTCATTCAATAGTTATGGCTAGCCATGTAAAATAAATCAATTAGAACAGAGTAATACCAGACTGCACATGTGTAAACAAATTACGTACCCATTCGGAGACTAACTTATAACAATATCTAAGATTAGAAGGATGGGATAACCTACGAATTACTTAGAAGATGGCACCTTTGGTAAAATCTGTTTGCAAACAGAGATTGTGAAAGAATTTTGTCTCTAATGAGTGAACAGAAAAAAGAAGAAGAGAAAACAAGGATAAAAGAAGATGACCAGCAAAAGAAGAAGACATGTACCATCAACGCATGAACATGTAAATGTAAAACGGTAGACGGAATGTGAAAAAATGTAAAACAAAGGAATGGACGAAGGCTAAAAGGGGTCATGAAATCTCCTATTTATTTTGATAAATAAATATTTAGATAAATCTTTTTTTAATAAATTCTGATTAGTTGAAAGTCCTACTTTTAATCTCAAACCATCAGTGAATTTCCTTTTATTAATAAAGAGTAAACTATACATGACGTCACACCATGTGCTTATTACAAATTGATTTTATTTTTATAAATAAACTCTCGTGTAGCAATCTAATACTTTAGAGGTAGATTCAGATTGACTCTAATTTTAAAATAATTCCTAATTAAATGATAATATAAATTATAATATTTTAATTTATTATTTTTTATTTTTATTATATTTTAATTGGTTAAAACTCTTAGTTTTAATAAGAGGCTAGTACATAGCTCTCATTTATTAATAAGAGTAAACAAGAGTATATTAGGATTTTCTCCTACATGCTTTGATTTGGGATTTGGGTTGTAAATCCCAACTCTTTTCCATCTTGCGAGCAGAATTGAGAATATGTAGTTACACACTCTAATTTATATTTTAATTAGTTTTCAACTTGACAAATCTTATATTTTAAGTTTGAAGGCTTCTCCAGATGGCTAGGATGAGCAACATGGTAATCTTTCCGGGTTTTTTTTGTTGGTACTCCATTAATTTCTCCCTCATATTATTTATTCAAGCTAACGCTTATCAAATAAAATATTTAATTTCTTTTCCAAGTAAATCAGATATATATTTGTTGGTTCTTATAAATACTTATCAATACTCCGGGCAATAAGTTAATTTTGCAAATCTGCATGTTTATTGTCTCGGTCTGCTGATTGTCAATCTCAAAGGTTATTGCTTGTGTTATGAATGAGTTACCATCTAACACATTCTTACTTGGTGTCCTCTATGGTCTGGGCACGAGAAAATTGAATACTTCGAACTTTTGCTCGACAAGATATATATTTCATAAACTCGTGTTGAAATTTAAACCATTAATTGATAAATGGCCAGATGTATGCATCTTTAAATCCTTTTTCCGATTTGTTTCTAATTAAAACATGGGCCGGGTCACATTCCCAAGAATCGATTAGTGATGGGTAACGGCAAACCAAGATAAGAGGCTCGTCTTTTATGAAGTTAATTGCTGTTAATTATGGATGGAGTTGGGACCGATATTTAAACATTTCATTTAGCTTCGGTTTATGGACTATTGCATGCCTGCCAGTTGGATGCTCTGTTATTACTTGAAAAATAATATGTTAGAAGGTGTTATGTTGGTTGTAAGACCAATAAAGAGTGGGGTAAGCATAGATCAAAGTACCCACCTATTATTGAAATAACAAAATTTTTATAAATATATTTAATGAGTAGTTTATTTAGTGAAAGATGATTGGGCCTTGTGTTTACAAACAAAATGGATTCAAATTAAATTTTATTTACTATTAAATCTTATCTATTAAAGATAAAGATAGAAGAATCTCACTCGTTATTATTTTGCCATTTAATGGAGAATATTACAATAAAACAAGGTTTCTATATCTAAGAATTTTGGTGACAAACTTAGAATATCTTTTTGTCAGTAAAGCGTTGCTAGCTTACGTCCATCCCCGGTCGGGTATAGTTTCTTTTCAATATCTCCTCTTTGGTGAACTGAATAAATACCCACCTAAATGATTGACTCCTAATAACTAAAGTCGCTGGTTTAAAATGCCATAGTTTAAAATTTGAGACCGGGACCAATCAAATTTTATGCAAGATTAGTATATATTACCCTCTTTGATACTTGAAAGTAGTAAATATATGATTTTTATTATTTTAAAGTACTGATTCAACTTAAATAAAAGAAAATAATAGGTATTAATAATTATATATATTGTTGATTTAGAGAGTCAATTATAAAATTTATTAATAAGGAAGGTCATCCATAGAGCTTGACTCGAGAAACCATTGAGTAAAATTGATTCAAGGAGTTTTTAAAATTTTAAAAAAAGTTTTAAAACTAGGTAAAATATTGATAGATTGATCAATTCTACTTATAATAAGTAGAATCACTTATTTTGAAGAAAGAATCACTCACTTTTATTTCGTGCCGAGTGATTTTTGTAGTTTAATTGTATTTTTTGAATGATTTTAATAATTTTAATTGTGTGATTAACTATTTCACGAAAGTAAGCAATTGATTTTAGTAGACGTTTCTTCACAAGCATGATCAAATTGATGCCCTAGCCAAGACATTTTCTTGAAATGGTCAACGGCCGAAAAACATTAAAACTCCAACCCCTCTATTAATATTATCGAATCTTACCCAACATATTTAAGATATAGACTAATTTCAGAGATCATACACGTCGACGACGAAGAAAATGTCACGGGCTCTTGTTTTTAAGGGTCTCTTCGGATTTGAGTGCACATATATATGCCTGAAAAGAACATCACAACCGTACACTGCATCCCACTTCAAATTCAATACAATATAAGCTTTTATATTAATTTTGTGCGGACCTGATTTTTAAATCTAAAATTTTTCAAGACCCAATTTTGTTAAAAAGCACATATGTTAACCAATATTTAATCGCTAGTCGAAATTTGATTTTGTGACACAGGAAAGATAGAGACGAAAACTTTTCCGTGATAGATTAAACACGGTTTAGTCAGACTTTCTGTGTTTAAGTTGTGTTACGGAAAAGATATGAAATGGTAGCTAGGATGAAGTATTGAGTCTCATGATTTTGTCATGGAAAATGTCGTGTCTAAACTCTATCTGCCTTAATACTGTGTGTAGGGCTGGGCACGAGCCCATCTAGTGGAGTTTCACCCTACCGAACTTGAGTCAAACGAACAGAGTTTCAAGTTATATAGTTTTAAGCCAAATTATTTTACTTTTAATTCGAGTTAAACATTTGTCTTATTTGAATTTCATTGACATAAATTTGAAGATATAATTTATTTTTTATAATGCAATATTTTTATTTTTTTTATTTTTTTGTAAAAATGTTAATAATATTCTTCATAATTGATAGTCATATAATAACCATTAGATTATTTTCATTTAATTATTTTTACAACAAATTATTATTTTATATATGTATTATTAAAGAAAAAATTACTAAATATTTATATTAGACATTGAGTCAATTTAAATAAAGTTCGAAGTCGTAAATCAAAAATTTTATGCATGTATTGTTAAAAGAAAGAAATTATTAAAGAGTTACATAAGACATTGAGTCTATTTTTGAGCAAAGCTTTAAGCTGAATCGTAAAATTTTTCGAGTCAAATTGAGTTAAATTTGATATAACCAATTCTATTATAATCGAATCGAATTAATTTTTTTAAGATAAAATTTCAAATTAAGTATCAAATTAGTTGAATTCATTTTGACTAGTTCTTAGCATTTTCTGTGTTAAATCGTGTTAAAAAATTCAATGTTTTGAGGATAAAAATTTACCGACAAAAAATTTCTTTGACAAGATTGTGGCAACAGTAGGGCCCACAAATTGACACGGAAAGTTCACACAGAAGGTTCGTGTCAGTTTTATAATTTAGGGTTAAAAAGGGGCCAATGCCCCCCTTTCCAACCCCTAGCTCCCGCGATCAATTACGAAGTTGTCTTCTCAGGTGGGATAGGACCGGACCACAAACCCCAAAAACGTAGGTGGCGTATATACCTTCCAATTGTATGTGATGGACTGGGTCGGTCTTGGTAATGTCATATCACTTAACTAAATATCCTATTTGCTGTTTTGGAGGTATATAGTATAATCATGACTGGAGAGGAAATATTGTCGATGTATCAACGACGGAGGGTAGGTGGACTAAGTCCTGTATTTGTGATAGGAATACAAGAGTTTCTTAATTTTGCATTCACACAGATCGATGTACCAGAGGCAATTCTATTTGGTGTCAGTGTGATTGTTCTATCTGTTCCATAATGGTTTTGTGCGAAATTATTATGTATAGATATATCATGGTGAATAGATTAATCCTTCAAATTGGGAATAGCCGGAGACGGTGCAAGTACAAATGATGCACCAAAAGGGTGGATTTAGGGATCTGGTTCTTGATGCATTTGAGGGTTACGTTGGATCTGCTTAACCCGTTCATTTTGAGGCAGAAAACATAGGTTGAATCCTTGAATGTCTAAATCCTCAGGCTCAAGCCTTCTACGATTTGCTTGAACAACAGAAAGAAGTACTGTATGCGGGATGTGACCGTATGTCAGCTATATAAGCAATAGGGAATTATTACCCATCAAATCAAGTCGCATTATGTCAGGTTTGGCATATGATGATACTATTTTACGTTGAAGAGTTGGGTGCCATTGGAGATTAAGTTACCTGGTTCATTTGATTAAAGAAATTGTCGAAGAAGTTAGGTCTTCAAATAGTAAAGGTATATGAATGTCGAATAATTGTATGTGATTTTTTTATAAAGAAACTCAAAATTTAGATGTATGTTCTTGTGGTCGCTAAAGGTATGCTCAGGGTGCATCGATACCTTCCCACTATCACCTAGGTTACAAAGATTATTCATGTTATGGGAAATTGTAGAGTGTGTTCTTGTCTTGCTCATCAAGGTGGGAAATTAGTAGGGTTGCTAATTGAGCGAGCCAGCTCGTGAGTATTTAGTGTTCGGCTCGGTTTGACTCGACTCGAAACTCGACATTTAAATGCTCGACTCGAACTCGAATCTTACGAGCCGAACTTGAGCAAGGTCGTATTCGACTAAACTCGACTCGGTTATAACTCGAACTCGACTCGAACTCGACTCGTAACTCGACTCGATAAAATAATATAATAATATAGTCTTTATATATATATATATATATGCAA
The DNA here is from genome assembly GCA_033002965.1 of Piper betle. NCBI lineage: Eukaryota > Viridiplantae > Streptophyta > Magnoliopsida > Piperales > Piperaceae > Piper > Piper betle. The sequence goes on along the minus strand of JAURVB010013760.1, from coordinate 190,321 downwards.
TATAATAACAAAGAAGTAAGAGAGTTGAGATGGTAAGTATTCACCTTGATGACTTTAATGTTGTGGGTTCAAACCACATTGGCCTCATTTTTTTTAAAGTGAGGTACTTTTGACTTTTAATCGAGTTGGTTTCGAGCTAATGAACGAGCTCACAAAAATTAAACAGTTTAAGTATATTCGAGCTCGAGTCGAGCTCCAATACATAAAAGATATGCGAGTCGAACTCGAACATATATGTCCAAAACTCGTTCGATCTCGAGTCGAGTTCGAACGAGTTTCGAACTATTCGAGCTGAGTTTGAACACATGTTGAGCTCGGCTCGCTCGCTCAATTAGCACCCCTACATGTTAGGATTGTCCTTAAGTGTTCCATCCTAGGTTGATGAAGGAGCAATGTGACTTCCTCTTGCAAGTGTGTAGAGGCCTTCACCAAGTTCATTCAAAAGATAGTTTCTTCCTTAGAATTAACTATGAATTTACTCAATATTCCAATATTCTACAATTAGTTTTCAAAATTTTTATTATGATGAAAACACTAGGGAAAGTGGTGCTAGGACATGAATATGATGCACAAAAATTATTAAAATGCTGATTTAATGTACGAAGTATCAAACCCCCAAACGTAAACTTTGTTCTTCCATAACAAAAAAAATGTAATCATTCTAATTTTCTGATAAAAGCAATCAGTGATGAAGAACTTTTCTACACACAAAAAAAAATCACGAGCAATTTTTTCATGCAACTGATTATCTTTCCCAAGAAACTTAATTAAGTAAAGATCAATTGGAAACCTTGTAGGATTATGTAGAACAGATCATCATAAGTTTCAAAGTCAGGTGGTTTTCTCCACAAAATCGAATTTTTGGGACAACAAGAATTAGAAGAATTTGTTATGTTGTAGCGGGACTAGGGCTAAGACTTGAAAATAAGATAACAAGGAAAACCAGCAAGGGCATCATTAACTTCAAAATTTTCTTTGTATGATCATTGTGCTTATTAGGGTAGCGATCATGATCCTGTTCTTGATTTCCAAACGATATTTCTACTCCCTTTTTTCTTCTTCTTTTTTTAAAATAATCATGCGATCCACAACACAAGTAGAAACACTTAAGGCAAATCTTTCCCCTTCGACTTCAATTCTTCTCTCTTTAATAAAAGTTCCTCCTTACAGTCCAAGCGCTAATACTTAATCCTTCCTAACATATGAGCACTCAACCAGCTAAGAAAATTCCTATGTTAATCATGCTAGGTTAAGGTAAATGAAATTTGTAGATATTCTCATAAAACAGGCTAGGTCTCAAATCTTTAGTGATGCAAACTAGAGGTCAATATAAGACAAACATTGGCTAAATCTTGGATTTATTAATGGTGGCTATTTTGACCCTAATGATCAAATTTCACCTAAATCATTTCTTAACTATCCAGAGATTCTCTTTGCCTCAAGAATCCTAAATTAAAATTTTGATTTACGTTATCGTATGCTTTGAAACTTCCCAACTTAATTTATTGAGGTTGAGCACTAGGTCAAAAAATAATTCAGCTGCCTAAAAAACATGACTCATAAAATTCTAATGAGAGAGAATAGTTCTACTTGATTTTACACTATGATAAAAAATTAGAAATTATTCACTAACACCTCTTACCAAAAAAATTTATTTTCTAATACGCATAGATTGAAAAGTTAATAGTTATACAACCCATTAGGTTCAAATTATCTACTCCCACCTCTCCACCCAAACTTAAACAATACTGTGTCCTCACTGTTAACCAACTTATCCAAAAAAATAATAGTTTAAGAAAGAAAGAGGAGAGGGGAGAGAGAAGTGCTCATTTTATTTTTTAATTATCTTCCTCTGTGATGACATTGGTCATAGCGAAGTGGTTAGTCAGTGGCTCTGCTCCTCCTATGTGTGTGGCAACTCCCTCTTCAGTTTCATCTTCAATTTTCTCAACTCTTGGAAGTGGGTTCCTTGCAGTTGATGTCTTAGCATCCTCGGTCCTTTTCTTTTGTGTTGCTGCTTGTGCCCTGACATCTTTTTGCTCTTCATTTTTCTCTTTTGCTACAGCCCTGAGCGCTCTTCATTTTCTCTTTTGCTACAGCCCTGGGCACACCAGAGATGTTAATTTGCTTTGCCTCTTATTTTATTTACAAAAATTTGTTCCATTGATGTTGGTATTCCATGAAAATTATTAGCTTCTTTTGCATGTCCTTGATCTCTTTGAGCTCTTCCAAAATTTTTGCCTCAATTGTTTGGCCTCTAATATGTGGTGCATCTGTTGATGCCTTAACAGATATGACTAGCTTTGTCTTGACTTTCTTCTTGGTTTTAACAACTTTAAGACTAACATTGGCACATAATTGGGTGATCACGGCTGAGAACCAATAGCCCTTCAAAGGCTTGATAAAATCAATTATGTTGTTGTAGATGATCCAACACCCTTCCTCTTTTCAATCATTGCATATAGCAAAATATCCCTGCCCCAGGTGATGTGGGAGATGTGTGTGGTGGGGATTAATCTACTTCAAATATGCTTAAAGAGAGGTGTCTACTTTGGTTGGAGTATCCTGACATTGAAGTTCATATTTTGGTTGTTCTTGCCAATGGCCCAAATGACTTGCCGAATTGACACAACTTCCTCACTATATCAGTTGTGTCCAATCCCTCATCCATGAGTACTGAGTAGTCATCTTCTTTATGATGCGGTGCCTCAATCAGGTTGTTGATTGCCCCACTTGATATGTTAATCCACTTTTCTCTCACAAAAACTTTGTCATCTACCCTTTCATCGAGGTTAATATAGAACTCCTGTACCAGCCGCAAGACACATTCTTTTGGTTTCTCGCATAACTTTTTCCAACCTAGGTAATTGATGTTCTCCTTCACTTCCTTGTTTGTGCTAGTGCTCTCTAAGTCCAATGCCCTTTCCTTTATTGGCTGCTTGCTTTGAATGGTTTCTGTAGATCATTTCTTTGCCTTGGCTGAGACAAATGGGTAGGGAAAAGATGGTGGAGATTGTTGTACCTTTGTCTTCTTTTCTATGGCCTTCCTTATTGGTGGAAAATCTATAGGTTGGCTTTCTCCATCTTTTTATTTCACTTGTGTCTCTGTCGCTGCCGGTTTGGATTTTTCTTTGGGAGCTTGGGCTCTTTTGTCAACTTCCTTCTTGTTCTTGTCTCGTTTGTTTCTGTTGAATCCAATTGTTCCAATTCTATCTTCCTTTTTCTTGTCAGATTTTCATCAAACTTGTCTTTTTCTTTCTTTTCAGTCTTCTCACTTTCTCCTTTCCTTTTTCTTTGAACTTTCATCAATGCCCTTGCCCTTGGTTTCTACAGCTTGATCTACTTCAACTAACTGCTTCTTGGTAGATTCCGCTTTCTTTCTACTTCCACTACTGCTTTGGCTTGGGTTAATGTATCCCTTTATTCTACAAGTTTTGGTGGTGAATAAAGGATGAGATTGCAGTATGTGGCCCTGGTTGAATTCCTAGGCAGTAGCATCCTCACATCCTACTTGGTGGTCACATCTGCCACTTTCTCTTTTCCTTTTGTCTCCTTGGGTCCTCTCTTTGTCATGTCTTTTTCGGTTCCCTTTTTCATTGGTGACTTCATTAAGAATGATGTGATAGCTGGTTGCTTGGCATCCCTTTCTGATGGCAAAGGGGACAATGAAGATTCCTCTCTTTCACTATCTGGTCCCTCCCTCAAACTTGCTACTTTCTTATCATGCTTCCGTGGGTCCACCTTCTTAGTTGTGACTTTAGCTACTTGTGTCTCATGTTCTGATGGTGCTTTTGAATCCCCTAACGCTGTTGGAGATTCCATGGGCTTTGAACTGGCAGGTTCCATTGCAGGAGTAGCCATGGACTTGGCAGTTTGTTGTTCCTTTCGGGCCATTCTATCTCAGTGGTTATATAAACAATAAACTTAGCCACACAAAACAAACTCTCAATAATATGTAAAAAATCAGATTGTGACATGTCTAATTTAATTGTATAGACAGAAAATCATATGAACTACTATCACAAAATTTACTTATCCTTGCGACAATGACAGAAAATTTATTCGTTAATAATATGCCTATGCATCGATTCCGCATACTCAAAAGATCTAAACATGACAGCTATTTGAAAATAGTATGCAACAATTGCAGGCTCGTCGATAACAATGTAACTTACTCAACCCTAATCAAAGAATTATAATGATTCATTGACATATTGCATTGTCAGACATGCAATAGTTTAAATCAAGCTTAAAAACAAGGGATTGAGTAAGAAAATCTTGATTGGGGCTCGTACCTGTTTGCCAAGAACACAAAATCGCACAAGATTGAGAAGGTTGAGCGAGAAGTGGCTACACCGAATGGGTAGGGCACAAAGAAAATTTTACCTTTTTATCTTTACCTTTTCGTGTTTTATCTTTTTATTGATTCTTGGGTTGGTTCGGTCGCGCTTTTTGATTGCCACATTTTTTGGGTCAACTTCATTTCATCTGAACAATAGTCTCTGTTTTTTTTTGAAATAACAATAAAATAATGTTGGGTTGCCTCCTAGAAAGCGCTTGTTTACTGTTGCTAGGTTGACTAAGCTCCGATTAATTTGAGGTTTACAATAAAGATGAAGTGAGTTGGACCACATTTTCTCCATGAAAGTGCTTGAGTCTTTGGCCATTAACCTTGAATTGATTTCTATTTTTCTTATTCCTGATTTTTATAACACCATGTGGTAATTCATGTATCACAGTGTAAGGTCTAGGTCATCCAGACTTAAGTTTTCTCAGGAAAAGCTTCTGCTTAGAATTGTAGAGCAACACCAGATGTCTTGGCTCGAAGTGTTTGGCCAAAATGCTTTTGTCATGCCACAGCTTAGTTCTCTCATTATAGAGTTTGACATTCTAATATGCATTGAGTATGAGCTCAGCCATTTTATTCAACTCTAATAACCTTTTCTCTCTACATGCCTTAGCATCAAAGTTCAATTTTTGAATAACCCAATATATTTTGTACTCTAGCTTGAAATGTAGGTGACATGATTTTCTGAAGGCCAATTTATTGGGGGATATCCTGATTGGTCTCCTAAAAGTTGTTCTGTAAGCCCATAAGGCATCCTTTAATTTGAGTGACCAATCCTTTCTTCATGGACTTACAACCTTTTCCAAAGTCTTTTTGAATTCACAATTAGAAATTTCAGCTTGTTCGCTTGTTTGTGGATGATGTTGTTGTAACCGTATGCTTGACTTAAGGTTTCAAAGTCCTGGTTGCAAAAATGTAATCATTCATCACTGATAATGGCTCTTGGAGTGCCAAATTTTTTAAAGATATTTTTCTTCAAGAACATTATGACTGCCTCATTTTGAGACATAGTCAACCACTACTAACTATGTATAGATTACTATTGGATGTCACAAATTGTAAAACCCAGCCCGTTGGTCAAGTGTTTTTATTACCGGTTTGGGTTAAGTTTGATTGGGTTAGCGTTCAGCCGGTCTAGTTCAATTGTGTATGCGCTAAATGGGCCCTTGTGTGTTGTTGTGAACTTGGGTTGGGTGTGTCTGTTGTTGAGTTTTATCTGGTCAAGCCCAACTACCAAGTTGTGGTCTTGTTATTATTCTGGGTGGTTAGTTAGTCTAGTGTCGTGTGTTGATTAGAGTCATGACGCATACATACTAGGCGCACGCTCTAGCTCTAATCGTGTTTAAAACCCATCCCGCCTCTTTTCCTTCTTTTCCCTCCCTTTCCTTCTCTTTTCTTCTTTTCCTTCCTTTTTCCTTGCCATGGCAAAGTTTCGGATGCAAGGGTGCCCTCCTGGTGCTGTTGAGCCCTACATGTATGGTGTGTGCATGCCCTACATGCAGAGCAAGGGTGTCCTCAGGGTGCCGTTGCGCTACTGCCAGGTTAGGTTTTTAAAATTTAGCTGCCCCCTTCTTTTCTCCCCCTTTCTTTTCTCCTTTCCTCCACCCTTGGCCGCCGATGGTTCTCTTCCTTCCCATTTGCTTCATCTTTTCCCCTCATTTCTCCTCTCCTTTCTTCTCCTTTTCCTCCCCTTTCTCCCCCTTCTCTTCCCCTTCCTTCGGGTATGCTTTTCTTCCATTTTCTTTGGCTGTTTTTGCATGTTTGACATTGTTTCACGTAGATTTTATTAAAATCATATAGATCATATCATTTTAATTATTTTGGTATGTTATTCAATATGTTTTTCAAGTTACATCATTATAAAAATTTAAAACTTTATTGATGTTGGGTTGTGTTTTGTGCGTTTGTTGATTATGCACAGTAAAACATTACATAAATCACCTAATCAATGTTGTAACAATAATAAAATTCGAACTTTATAAATTAGAGTCTCATCCGAGTTGCCTTGGATCGCACATCAAATATTAATGAATTAAATAAGCAATGTAATAGTAATTTCCTCGCGTGTGTAACTATCCTCAATTCACTCCATTATTTGCACACTTGTGTTGGGTGATAACATCTCAATTCACTCCATTAGAACCAACCAAATCCGTTTGATTTGATATCTTTCAAATTTTAGATCTCAATTTGCCTCGACGATTTAACTGTTTGGTTACCAACTAATTTACCAATAGATTAGATTATTATAATAATAATTTAGATATTATGCTATGGTGTAGTGTGCTAAGATATCTCAAGCTTAAGTGTCTAGATCTCTGGACACACCAACATCTTTAGATATCTCAATTGCATAGGTGTAAGCCCAGTTGATGTTCCTAATATACAGACATTACACTTATGCTTTCAGCACATGGTTTATAAATACCTTCAACTTGTTTCACGATATCCGAATTCACGTATGAATGTAGTTATCAGATTAGACTAGTTGTGTGTTTATTTAATTTTCCATTGCATGTCATGAATCCTTGTTGCATCTAGGACTGTTCATGCATTGCACACATTTATCATACAGGATCATTCAGCTGTTTGCATTGTTAGGCCGCCTGGAGTTGGGCTAACTGTGGTTGGATGAGAAGCTCTTCTTAGGTTTGTTAGGTCTCTCTTTTGCTTGATCTTTTGTTTGACTCACGCAAATTGATTTACTTTGTAGAACGTAGTTAGTTGGATCTCACTATGTACAAGTTATGTAGTCGATATTTTGGATTAAAAAAACCTCAAGAATGAAATCCCTTGATGAGATTTTGAAAGTTATAAGGTCTAGTTTAAAGTCATACTTTAGCGTTATGTGAAATATTCATGCCTAGACCTTATACATGTATTATGATTTCAGATTTTAACTTGCACTCGAGATAAATGGGATGCGTGACATCATTGAGGGCCTGGTTGGTACCCACATGTGGTGCTCGGTGATGGTCTTATGTATATGATATCGGCTTTCTACCTGCTAGCAACGTATATTTTAGCATTATATATTTCAACAACATATTTTGGCATGTACGCCTCCATTGAGTATGTTTGGACCGTGTAGTGTTGCAGTGATTATCACCTAGGCCCTATTGGTCATATTACCTACATGTTACTGTGAGCTATTATCCAGTTCATGTATATAGTTATTAGCGATTATAATTATTATTAAGCCTTATTGGCTACTTGCTTATGATCAGTGTGCTATAGAAAGGTAGTTGTTTCTTTTCAGTTCCTCGTGGATAACTATTTTATCTATTTGCTAGTATTGAGATTTTTTCTATTAGTTATTTGGGACTCAGTGAAACTCGTAACTGGCGCATTTGCTTATATTATATTGGTGAGGAGGCTTTGCGTTGGTTAGTGTAGCTAGGTAGATCACAAGGACCGTGGTGGATGATGGGTTGGCTTTTGGTGTTGTAGGCTTTTGGTGTGTTGTGTTGTGTCCCTTGGGGACTTTTGTTATTTCTTATATGTATGGCATGTTTATGTGGATGTCTTTTGATTATGGATCATGTGATGATGTTGTAGCTATGTGGCCTTGAGACTTGTGTTGTGACCCATGCTGGCTTGTGCCTTGTGATATGATATCATTGGAGTTGCTAGCTTTTGTTTATTTACCTGTATTTCCTCTATTTTACACAAGGAATATTTTGGGGTACGTAGGTCTAATATATTTTGTGCTAGTTTCTCCAAGCCTAAGAGTCATGAAACTAATGATTAAATAATCTAGGTACACGAAACCATGCTACTTGTGTAAGTACATAGAGCAAAGAAGGAACATAGGTTGGAGAAGCTTTTGTGATGTGTAATTGCAGGAAAAGGGCACATGTGAAGGCCAGGCAACCCAACAACCTGATGAATGTGAAATTAGAGTTAAATATAATGTGAATGATCTAGAAATGTGGTGTAAGGCCTTGGAAATGCTTCGATGAATGCCCAATGATATTATAAAATATTTTGAGACTGTTCTGTATTTGAATGATAGTTATACATGTTATGTAAATTTTTCCATTGTCCTATTCACAAGGGAGACTGTCGAGCTTTCTCAAAAACTTAGCCTCCTTTGTAAATTTGACTCATCTAAGATGTCCTACTTATATGAGCCAAACCCTAAGTGTCTTACATACATTTTAGTGTTATTTGTGCATTAGATTCCCTTGGGTCTTTACTTTTGACGCCTTGAGTGGTTAAATCTTTCTTATGTAGGTTCTCTATTTTAATAGATTATGAATTAGTATTCTGAAATTTATCAATTTGATTTGGTTCACATTGCCGGTGGAATCGGGGTGTTACACAATTGATCTCATGAAGCCTATACCCCATACATCAAAGAGCTCTACTTCAAGAATTCTATGCAAGGGCATCTCTTGCCTTCTTTATATGTTCTAACTTCTTTGACACTTGTCACATTGCTTCACGAAAGAGTTAGTAACTTTAAAAGTAGAATCTTAATTGTAAAATTTTCATGGTCGTACTTTGGCTTCCGAAAGTGACTATGTATTTTGATGAGTGACAATAATATAGAATATTCAGCATTTTTTCTTTTGTTACACATCTTCTAGTCATCTGATCACTGCATCTTCTGAATGGATATGACTCATCATAGAAATAATGAGTTATATCAATTAAAAAACTTTCTTGTTTGTTGTGGTGAAATGTTTAAGGGAATAACTTGACCAAAAAAGAAATTTACATAGTCTCCAAACCAAAGTAAGTTAGAGGTTCTTCCATAAGAAAGTCGCTCATTTGAAAAGCTTCCTTGAATTGACAATGAGTTGGGTTCGTTCTCCTTATTTACTAGTCTGGATAAGTGATTTGTTACTACATTCTCAGAACCTTTCTTGCCTCTTATTTCCAGATCAAATTCTTGTATTATCAAGACCCATTTAATAAGCCTTAGCTTGACTTCTTTATTTTGCAGCAAGTATTTTACAACTGAATGGTTTATGTGAACTATCACCTGGGTGCCCATTAAATAAGATCTGAATTTGTCCACATTATATACTACAACCAACAATTCCTTCTATGTAGTAGTGTAGTTTACTTGACTTTTATTTAATGCATTACTATTAGTAGATGGTATGGAAGACCTTGTTGATCACTGGCCAAAGAAACACCAGTGACATAATCACTTGTGTCACACATTAACTCGAATGGTTGTGACCAGACTGGTGATGTGATAATACGGGTTGAAATGAGTTTTTCCTTCACTTTACTAAATACTTCTAAACAAGCCTCACTAAATTTGAAGGCTATATCTTTTTCCAATAAATTGCAAAGTGATTTTTCCATTTTTGAAAAATCTTTTTGAACCTCTTATAAAATCCAGCATGGCCTAGGTAGCTTCTTACTCCCTTGACATCGGTTGGTGGTGGCAACTTCTTAATTACCTTTATTTTTTGTCTGTCCACCTCTAGGTCTTTACTTGAGACTCTGTGTTCTAGCACAATTCCTTTTGTCACTATGAAGTGTTATTTTTTCTAGTTCATAGCTAATTTGGAAGTTTCATATCTCTCCAGAACTTTGTCTAGAGTTTCTAAGCACTGATCAAACGTATTGTCAAATGCTGAAAAATCATCCATAAAAATTTCCATACTATCCTCCTTCATATCTGAGATAATGCACGTCATGCATCTTTAAATGTTCCCAGGACATTGCATAATCCAGAAGCATCATTCTGAAGGCACATGTCTTGTATGGACCTGTGAATGTGGTCTTTTTCTGGTCCTTTGGATGAATTGCTACTTGATTGTGTTCAGAATAGCCATCTAGGAAAAAATTATATTCTTGTTCGGCCAATCTATCTAGCATCTAATTAGTGATTGGTAAAGTAAAATATCTTGTGGCCTTGCTTAGCTTCTTATAGTTCATACACAATCTCCAACTAGTGACTGTCCTGGAAGGTATCAACTCATTATTTTGGTTGGGTACAATTGGTATTCCTCCCTTCTTTGACACACATTAAATAAGACTGACCCATGTACTATCAACAATTGGATAGATGATTCTAGCATTGAACCATTTGAGTTTCTCCTTGTTCACTACCTCGTTCATTAGAGGATTGAGGTATCTCTATTGCTCAATAGTTGGCTTGTGTCCTTTAAGACGAATTTTGTGCATGCAGACCTTTGAGCTAATGTCTCAAATGTTGGCAATTGTCCATCCGATGGACAATTTGTGATATCATATGACTCTTAGAAACTCTCCTTGTAAAGATGTGAGTGATAAGAGTTAATAACAGGTTGAGTATTGAGGTGTGCAATAAATGCATACTTAAGATGCTTCAGCAAGGGTTTCAACTCTAGCTTCAAATGACTGATAATTGATGGAACATTTATCCTTAGTTAATAATTTTTTATAGGCAAGGGCTTCAACTGCTCATACCCTCCACTGCTGCTTGTTTGGTTGTCTAGGCAAGCCATTAACTCGGCTAGCTCTTCATCTTCCTCTTATATATCCTTGGAGGTTAGTATGTGTTCCAGAGGATGTGAAAATTGGCTTCTTTCCAGAACTTCTATAACTGTTTGTTTGATGATACTGACTACAAAACAGTCATAAGTTGGTTTTGGTTAATCCATGGCCTTGAAATGTTAAACACTACTTGTTCCTTGTTGACCCTTATAATCAGTTCTCTTATAGCCCCATCAATTACAGTTCTTTCTGTTGCAAGAAATGGTTATCTCATGATGGAATTTCCTTGTCTTCTTCCATGTCTAATATCACAATCTGTTAGGAAGATGAATATGCCCACTTTCACAAAAATATTCTCGATTTCTCCTTTTGAAAACTGCAAACTAATTGTAACTTTACAGTAGTAGGTTTTACCTTTCCTAGCTCCATTTTTTTTTAAATGTCAGTGACAACAAATTTATACTAGTGCCTAAATGACAAAGGGTTTTGCATGAAAAAATTAATCCAATGGAGCAGGGAATGATGAATCTCCCTAGATCCTTCAACTTTTGGGGCAACTTCTTTTGCAATACTGAATTGCACTCTTTGTTCAATGAAACTATTCCGAACTCCTCAAGCTTTTTCTTTTTGGACAAGATCTACTTCATGAATTTGGCATAGCTAGGCATTTGCTCCAATGCCTCGGCAAATAGGATGTTGGTTGTCAACTTCCTGAAGATGTTGAAAAAATTTTGGTTCCCCTTACCCTTTTGCCGCTTCTATGGACAAGAAAGTTTTGTAACATACTTTCCTAGTTTAGGTTGAGGGATTGGTTTTTGTACTTCTACCCATCCATCTTCATGTTCTTCTTCAATGCCTGGGCTCTCTTTATCCTCAATTGCATCTGGCTTTGGATTCTTGTACGGATCAGGTAAATCCTTTCAACTTCTTAACTCATCTACCTTGCACTCTTTACCATCCTTACTTCTTGGCCCTTGTGTGCCACTCAAGAGCCTTCCAGGTGGGTGGTTGTTCAAATCATCTGTTAACCATCCCTACTGGTTCTTCAAGTTTTTGATGGAAGCTTGTTAGGTTTCTATGTGCTGTTGTTGTATCTCCTTCTAGTGACAATTTGTTTTCACTAGATTGTTGCATCTTGTTTTGTGCATGGACTTGAAATTTTGGTGGTGCTTGGGTTTAAGCTTGAAGTTTTTGCTCACCATCTTAGTTTGCTCCCTATCCAAAATTTGGATGGCTTCTCCAGTCTGGATTATATGTGTTAGAGTATGGGTTGCTCTGACTCTTATTGTATTTGCTTATGAAGTTGGTTGTCTCTGTTCGCAAGGGACATTGTTCCAATGAATGATTATTTCCACAAAAACCACAAGACAAGACTTGTGTTACTTGTGGCATGTACTATTGATTTGGTTTGACTCATCAACTATTGTAAACTGTTTGAATCTGAACCCATGGTTGAATCCCACGATAAAGACTTTCTTAGTAAATCCTTAAACCTCTCTCATATATCATATAAGGATTCATTCTCCAATTGAACAAATGAAGTAATCTCATTCTTAAACTGCACCATGTTGGTAGGTGGGAGATATTTCAATATGAATTTTATTGTCATTTCCTTCCAAGTAGTGATTGAGTTGGATGTCAATAAATTAAACCATAGTTTGGTTGCCCCACTTAAAGAGAATGGAAACAATCTTAGTTTGATTGCAACTTTGGACACTTGGTACTCCTTGTATGAATTGCAGATTGCCACAAAGTTTATCAAGTGCATATAGGGGTCCTCACTGGTCAGTTCATTGAACTGTCCGACTGATTGAAGCATTTGAAACATCATAGGTATTAGCTTAAAGTTGTTGGATAGAATCTAGATGCTCACAATGCCGAGGTTAAAATTCCTCCAATTGTGGTAGAGCAAGATCTGCCAATGATATGTTGTTGTCATGTTTTAGCTAATTCTGAAGCACTAGCTTCACCTGGTTACCCATATTCTGATTTAGAAATGCTTGTTCCATAGGGTTCTATTCTACAAAATTTTGATTTCCAAGATTCTGGGTGGCAAAAGTTTTTCTCTAATGTTCTGATTCCCAAAATTTTGCTGGTCTAAATTCTGAGCCATAGCCTGCCTTCGCTCTCTTCATATCCTTAGACAAGTTCTTTTTATTTTTGGGTCAAAAGGAAATAGTTCTTCTTGTTAGTCTTTTGTAAATACTACCTAAAAACATAAATGAAATAAGTCTTCTAAAACGTAGCTATCATCAAAGATAAAAACAAAACAAATCCATGGCAATGACACCAAAAACTTGTAATATTTCAATGTATTGTGCAAGTGTACGCACCATACTAGTAATAAAGTGACGAGTTAGTCTCGTTCCCACGTGGATTTAATGTTCTAACATCACTGTTGATAACAAGATTTATTATACTTAGTGAACTAATTATAGAAAGCATATTATATATTAAAATCTACTCTAGTATATTACAGTGAGCAAGGGTATGAAACTAAAGTTACTAATCTAACTTAGAAAATAATGCAGGGGCCTAAGAATAGAAAACAACAGCCAAAGTTGACACACGTTCTCTTACTTAATTGAGAATAGATCTGCGATGGATAATTTCACTTAGTTAATAGGTAGCACAACTTGTCGTATGAATCAAATTACACATAATTGCAATTGAGACCCACAAAAGCAAGTTTAATTATAAAGGGCTTCCGCTACTTATTACAGTCTACGACCTTGACATCATTTCACATTCTTGTGCAAACAAGACCAAATTAGTGCATTACGAACAACTCCCTTATATAGATATTTACGACTCTAATGCATTCATAGAGTCAAAATTATCAACTACATTATCCACAGACATCTTCAATTTACTTATTTGTAGAGCTCGATTGATTCTCTAACTCATGCAAGAGTTAGCTACTTGTAACTCATGCAAGAGGTCCTCACATCAACTTCTCTTCAACAGTGCTGTCTTCCTTATAACTTGGCTTTTACAACTTCTTCTCTTTAGACTTCGATTCTCTCTTTTGATGGGCAGAGTGGAATGCTCAAGAATGGAAGGTAAAGAGATGAAGAATGAATTTTCTTTTCTAAAAGCCTCTCCTTTTCCTAGTGTGAAAGAAGGTATATATAACGATGGAGGTAGGAGTTCTTCTTGTCAATGTAATAGCTTCCTTCCTTCGACTAGTGAGGTGCGTGTTAACTTAATCATCATTCTTCATCCAATGTTCTCCAGCATTGTTCCCTTATTCCCTTTTTGTATTTTCAATGGCTTGTAGAGTTGGTGAAGTTGTCTTCAGAAATTCAAATTGCCCCAATTGAAGTAGCATGCAGAGCTCGGCCATGGTAACTTCCTTGCAGCTTCCATCTTAACTAATGCACATGAGATGTTTTCCTTTAATCATTAGCATGAGGCGAATGTGTTTCTTTCTAGCTCATTAAGGTGTCAATCTAACGAATTCCAGTTGTGGACTTGGGCTAATTATGTAGATTTGTAAGGAGGGGAGGAGGTATAAAAATTGGAGATATGCAGGCCTGGTCAAAGACATATGCATAAATGTGCAATAGGTTGCAAAGATGTGCAGACTCTTTGTGTGCAAGACTGTCCATACTTGGGTTGTCCCAAAGTGGACCATCCTAAGTTAATGAAGGAGCCGTCTAACTTCCTCTTGCAAGTGTGCACATGCTTTCACCAAGTTCTTTCAAAAGGTAGTTTCTTGCTCAAAATTAATTGTGAATTTACTCATATTTTCAATATTTTGTAATTTTTTTTAAAAATTCTTATTCTTTTATGAAAACTCTAAGGAAAGTGGTATTAGGGCATGAAAATGATGTACAAACTGTTGATTTTATTTATGAAGAATTAACACGTGATAGACGTGATGCATGTTGAGAAAAATGTATTCGACCATATCTTGTTTATGTCACTTTAAAGGTAATTGTGTTAACAGATATAAATTTCGTACAAATATAAAATGATTCTCAATTACGTACAGCTCAATTATGTTAATGGACAATTCCGTGACAAAAACTAACATGGAAATTTGTCACACACTGCTGAAATATTTTGACACCGTTTTGTCACAAAAAATTTGTGAAAAACCGTATCCATAGAATAATTTGTGACGATGTAATTGATAATACCAAGAATGGGAGCGACATCATGTTGCATTGACTCGTCATATAAAATTTCGTGACTTTGTTGTCACTGAAAATTGTGTCAAATTACTTTGATGTGAAGCTGTTTGACGCAGTTTGTTACCATCACTAATTTCCGTGACAACTCTAAATTTGTCACGGCTTTTAGGATTTTTGTTGCAGAAGTTTTGGGGAAGAAACCCATTTTCCCACTATTGAATCAAATATTGGTCATAAAATTATTTTAAATATCTAGGGATAGTTGATGAACAAAAGGTGAATATTTTTGTACTAACCCTTGTTGGTCCTAAGGGACGGAGGAGGCTAGGTTAGTCGGAAGATGGCTATCGGTTCAAGGATGCAAGGTGACCTTGCCTTTTAAGGATGGGTAAGATTGGGTAGAGAAAATGTTTAGAGCCAATATTT
Source organism: Piper betle (assembly GCA_033002965.1). Classification (NCBI taxonomy): domain Eukaryota; kingdom Viridiplantae; phylum Streptophyta; class Magnoliopsida; order Piperales; family Piperaceae; genus Piper; species Piper betle. The sequence goes on along the minus strand of JAURVB010013760.1, from coordinate 174,967 downwards.
GAGTATTAGGCTCTACGACGGTGAAATAACCTATGTCATATTCCTACGAAAAGCTCAAACAACTTTTAACAAAAAGGTGTCTGTACATGAACTGACCTGGTGGGTAGGTAGAGAATACCTAGGGATAATGGGTACTTAGTGCCTATTAATCGATTCTAAAATTACAAATTTCAATCATGATTAATTTTTTAAACTCATTTATTTAAAAATTATCAAATATCAATTTTGTATTTTTGAAATGTTTTTTATTTAGCTTTATTTTTAGAACATGTATTATTATTATATAGTTTAAATATTTAAAAAGGCACTCGTTTAAAATCGGCCATTTATTAGAAGCAATTGGGTTTGGTTTTGCCTTAATAATAAATGGTTTGGTTTGGAACTAATGAAAAGTAAATAGTAAATTATTGGGTTTGAATCATAAATTTAAGTTAAATGAAAGGTTTGGTTTTAGGATATACTCGAGAAATTAAACCTGGCCGATGGGCACCCATAGAAGGTCATTGACTGCATACAAGGAAACTTTAAAAATGCATATATCCGCACCTTTTTTCTAAAATAAACGTTAAAGCATTGCCTTGTAGAAAAGGTTGCTTTAACATTAGCTCAAACTGACGTAAATATATTAACTCAAAATAATATCTAATGATACCATATGGCTATATTTTTTAAATTAAGCAAAATTAATCATTGTTCAACTATCCTTATAATCAAAAGTTCATTTGATTTGAACTGACGTAGAAATATCAGCTAATAGTATTAATTTACTTTGTACGAAAGAAGAAAGATGCTTTCTATAATATTTGTAAGGGTCCCAATATTTAAAACAGAAATAAGAAAATAAATTAAGAAGCGGGAAGTTTTCATGGGACCTATGTTTACTCACCAAATTACTCAGAGTGATTTTAAAATGTCTCTCTAGAAATGAAGACAGCCTTCTTTGATTTTTGTTGTTTTTTGCTTTTTGAAAGAATTGGTCTTTCCAGCTTGTTTTCTAACACTTCCCAAGATATACGGGTCACACACGTAGTTGTTTCCATTGACAGTTAAGACGAAGGTGTCGGTGGACTCTTCGTATTCTTCTTCCTCCTTCATGGTACTCTTTAATGCTTCCATCAACAAAGTGGAAGCAAGATCAACATGTCCCCCTTCTTGTAAAGCAGAAACCCAACCCCTGGTAGTAAACTCTTCCCCATTACTTCTGTAGCAACTTCTACCACATGCATACACAAAGGGTGGGTCATACAATACTAATTAGCTCGACACTGATATATGCACAAAGTCATCTCAATTCCGAACTGTTAAAAACTTGGAACTAATAAAACCCAACATCAAGCTCTTTTTTCTTGGTTGTGACTCTCATGAATGAGGCTTTTATAAACTCCACCGCTTTTATAGTACTCTTATATTTGCATGCATGGCCAGGATGAGCCCAAAGACTTGTTCATGTTATGATTTTAAAAGTCAAACGCTTGCCATGTGAAGCATTTAAGCCCTTCTTGCAGATTTCCAACACAATCTATACGTTATAATTCCTTGCATGCAACTTTTAACCGCTTGATATTTGTTGAATATATATGCCTGCACACAGTTTTTTCATAGGAAAGCACTTCTCATACATGACCTCATATGAGTCACATTCTCACACCGCGCTGTCCTCAATTAACCAATATAGGTACTCAAAGCTGCTATTGCACTATGCATTTAGATTTTAAAAAGATGTGCATGACCAAGTCCATGCATGTTACCATCAAAATAATGACATGTCTAAATCAGAAATTTAATAAATTGTTTTAGTAGATGTTGATCCCTTCCCTTTTAGCATATTATAAACACAAAATTATGTTATACATGTGTATATTATTGATCTTTGTTCAAGGATTAACTTATAATTTGATGATCACGGCCGTATGGGCCATAATCCACTACCGGGACTTGGAGACGCTCGGAGCGTCCCGACCGTAGATGATCGTCGTCCCCATCTGCGCCTCCACCGAAATTTTTTTATAATCCACAGTATCCATACATCGCTAGCTGAAAAGTCAAACCCTAATCTCTCTGTCCCACACCACGGTATAAACGTACGCATACTTGTCGATCGTCATCAATATATCTATCGTCTCCCTTTCGTCTTGACAAGATTGGTTTGAGTGAATCCAAAGGTTGCATTTATCGTTTGTTTGATATTGATATAAACAGCTTGCTGACTTCTTTTACCGCATCTCGATTAAGTGAGTGCATTACTTCAGGAGTCGCTAGCCTCACAAAAGCCTGTGTTATTGCATGCATGGTAATAAAGAACTTAGAATATAACATGAAATCTATTTGATGATTTCTGCAAATGTTATTGGTTGGACAAAAGACGAAGGTTGGTATCTAAGTCACACAGATTTAGTTTAAGATCTACTAAGTAAAAGGATCAAGTAACACGAGTTTATGGAGTCCAGGAGCTAATTGTTGTACCAACTAGAAAAATACCCATATTGATATAATTAGATAAGTTGGTCATTTAAAGCAGTACATATGAATCTCTAGTCTAGATATGATATTTGTCATTTACACTTGCTTTCCTGGGAAAGGCTCTCTCAATCCAGCTTTGGTTAATGTATTTCTACCAATTGCACCGCTAGTTAACCAAGGTTAATTTAACCAAAGCCAGATAAGAGAATCCCCCCAAAACTGAAAACAAAAAGAAAACAAGAGAAGAAAACTGGAAAAGAATAGTTGATAACTCGATCCAAATGACTCAAACTGGTTAACTAAAACAGCTCAGGAGCTTCCTCAACTAATGAGCCAGTACCCAACATGTCATCATCTTTACTAGCATTGCCGGCCGGTTCTTCAAACAACCACTTCTCAAACTGGGAAAGGGGTGCTCCTGGAACCGCCAAGCAGGGCTTGCTCTCTGCTTGGAACAGGTCTAGTGAGGCAGAGTACCCAGACATGCCTGTAGTGGATGATTCAAAGCTAAATATAGAATCAAAGGCCTCCGGTGATATGGTGTCGGCAGTGGTGGTGCCGGAGCTGGACGTTGAATCTACCCTCTTAAAGTTGTTGTAAGAGCACCTTGTGGTGTTATCTGAGGAAGATAAACATGGCTTTGATGGAGATCTGTTTCTCATCCAACCTTCAAGAAGTCTTGAAACGTTGTCAGTACTCAAAACGTAGGGAGGGGGTTGTATGGGCTTCTTCGCGGAATCAGATCCTTCCTGATCTGGTGGGTTCTCAAACAAGGATTGGGTGCTGTTGGTTTTCTCTAGAGATAAGGCCTCACAAAGAGCTTGTCTGGCAGTGTTGATATCTGTTTGAAGCCTTCTCTCCCACTGGCCTTTGGCCATCCTGGAAAGGCCGGAAAACCCACTTCCCTGACCACCATCTAGGCCTGCTTGGAGCTTGCTAAGTTTCTTCTTTAAGTGGGTGTTCCAGTAGTTCTTGATATCATTGTCTGTTCTTTGAGGCAGATATGAAGCAATTGCTGCCCACCTACATGATCCGCATGCATGTAAGAAACCGAAATTAAAAAGAAAAATGGATATTTTTTTGGTTATTTGCAAGATTGGTGATTGTCATGAAAATTACCGGTTGCCCAAAAGGGCTTGAAGATGGATGATCATCTTCTCTTCTTGGCCTGTAAAATTGCCTCTCTTGATCCCGGGCCGCAGGTAATTCGTCCAACGAAGCCGGCAGCTTTTGCTACATCTAAGTAAACCTGTAAAAGCCAGATGATTTAACTTCTAAGAGCAAAAGAACAAAAACAATAGCTATTATATATACATATATATACATGTGTGTGTGGGGGGGAGGGGGGCGACTATTCAATCACATATATGATCACTAACTGCTATCAAAGCCCGACTAAAATTTTTAGAACACTTCTCTTTCAATATTTCGGCCGTGATAACAGAGAGGCCTAGATTTAGTACCTGTGCTTGTAGGAACAGCCCTCCAATTACCGGGACCATGCTCTTGAATGTAAGAGACCAAGATGATATCTTCCTCAGGAGTCCAAGGGCCTTTCTTCATGCCAATTTTGTCACAGCAAGAAGGCCTTCCCATGTTACTTCTTCCCTCGCAAATTCCTTCGCAACTATACCTCTTGATTCACAATAAGCCTTGAAACGCTGATATGTTTTTGCCCACAACACTTCTGGCAGTGTAACCTCCGAGATCTTGCTCCGGATGGTAATAAAGAAAACACAGACAAGCGTCCTAGGCACTGGTGGCTTCATCTATATATACAAAAAGACTCGGAGAAAAAAAGGTGTCGAGGGGACGCTGACCCATGATCGGAAAATGGTTCTCTAGAGTCAAAATTAGCCGGCGAGGAGCATTTACTGGAGTATGAAAAAGTCAACTTGTGAAGTGGCCTCCCTGCCTTACACAGCGGCGTGCATTCAATGTGGTTTCCGCCCCCAAAAAACAACCTTAAAAGAAAAGCCCTTACTTTCATTTTTATCACTAATTCCATTAACATTTGCTTCCCTTGTGAATTAGTAGAACCACAGTAACTCTCAAGTGCTGGACTACCCTACTAAGAGATGCTCAATGTTGTTCTAGAGGAGTTGAATTAATTTAATTGGTTCGAGCTCGGTTTATTTGTCTCTAAGTTTAAAATTTGAGTCTATAGTTATTTTATAATTACTAGCGGCGATGCAAGAGTGCAACTAGGGCTTTTCAATTAAAACCCACTCATGAGGTTATGATTTCCAATTATTAATCTTTGAATGACTCTGAGTTCCCATTGAGCTCGATCAAACTCAATTTGTATCTACTCTTATCTACTTGGGGAACTCAGTACTGAATATGATTAAAAGTATAAGATTTAGCATTAAAATATAATAAAAAAATTATTATAGTATATCTTTTTTCAATTAAAATCTATCTTTTAGTTAGGGTCAATCAAAATCTATATTTAATGTATTAAATTATTATAGTCTATCTTATTATTCAACCACAATTTATCTATAAAATTAAAATTTATTCGTAATATAAGTCCTGCATAGGGTGACATCTTGCTGAGAATTAATAAAAATGGAATTGCTTGAAAAAAATAATAAAGTTAAATCAAAAGTTAAACTCTTATGAGTATAAGGAGATTCAACCAATCTAAATACAGTGAATACATATATATATATATATATATATATATAATATAGTATATATTATATTTGCTCATTCAATTATAATCTATCATTAAAATTTGTGTACGTCTCAATGATATAAGATTATTATAGTTTATCTTACTATTTAATAAAGGTCTATTTGTAAATTTATAGTCTATCTCTAATGTAAGATGCACATGACACATGTTACCTAATTTATTTAATACTCCTATCTAACACAAAAATTTTTAATCACTCTAGGATATCTAAATTTATCGTAATATTGAGTAGAAATTATTTGAAAAAATGAAGAAATAGATCCTTGGTACAACAAACAAACGATGCTATTCAATTATTTTAAAACTCAACACTTGAAATTGATTCAACATGCAAAGGAGTATTCAATTATTTCAAAACTCAACACTTGGAGTTGATTCAACATGCAAAGGAGTGTAGTTCACTTGACTCCCAACTTAGATGGAATCAATCCACAAAATAAAAGATGATATAAAATTATTATATGTACTTCTCTTTTTGACATTATAATTTGATAAATATATATTTTAAACTATCTTAAATATTGATTTAGCTAAACTAAAAATTATTGTATTTTATTAACTTTCATGATGGACTCCAAAATTGAATCATGAAATTTATGGATAAACAGCCATATATAGAGTTTGACATGAGAAACTTGGGGAGTTTTTAATGCCAAAAAAGAGTTTTATCTTTTAAAAGTACATATACAAATGTTTAAAATTTATTTTTATATAAACAATATTGAGCTTTGAGGCCATTCAAATTGACAACATTTATGAGCCTAATAAAAATTTAATGGTAAGTATTTCTTTTAGATGTAGGTTGACATTAAATTAAGTTGTTATCGAGTTGGGGGTAGTCAAATTAATTTTAATCGAAATACCAAAAAGCAGTAACTCGACTACAGATACCTACACCGTCGTTCAAAATTCATGGATTTTGGTTCTTGAATTACAAGCTCGATCATGCGAGTAGTGAACTCAGAAAGGTGGACAGTTAAGGGCCATGAAGATAGTGCATGTGCCTTTCTGACTCAATTAGTACATCGGTGCCACCATTAAACCAATAATTATCTACAACGGCATGTTATATAATATACTAACATTGTAACATATGCATCCACCAATCAAGAAATAGAAATTCCCCAGTACTAAACTGATAAGATGCATGTGTAAGCATATCCGTAGCACCGGTCCCATGGCCCATATTTTTCAACGCAAAACCCTAATGCTGTTGTTTTTTGCGTATAAAATGTCAACTAGGATTGGTTGGCAGGTCACTCTAGACGAGAGAACGTGGGGTGACCCAAACAATTGTATTCTGTAAATTGTTGCCAAATGTACAGATCTAGCCCATGGCCCAGTACTCGCACACATAGTTTTGTACATATATAATAACTAATAGGAAATATTAGACGATACATCGTTCTCAATAAAAAAGATCGAATTATTCAATCATCCCGTTCATACTGTTGAGGAAAGAAATCTTAGGGTTTTTTTCCATTTGCCAAATGGTGGCGGAATGTGGTGTATTGGGCGGTCCGGGACAGCACTTGGGCAGCCCATAATGTGGAGCTTTCTTGCACATAAATGAATGAGCGGAAGAGAAGGGAGAAACAGTTATGAAAGGTATAGAAGAAATGGTCCTTCGGCCTTGTGGGGGAGGTGGTGGACCATGGACTGCCCATGGCATGAGTCATCAGAGATTGGAAAGAAGAAGGGACAGTCCTTTGACTTTGAGTGAGACCGCCGAATAAATGCGTTGCCTGCCGTTGTGAATGCTGTCTTTAATGTGTAACGTGACCAAGTCGATCTACTAGGAAGCACCCTGCGATAAAGACAAACAAATGTGATTGACACCCTTTTGCATGAATGTGAACGTTGTTTGTGTTGCATTTGTTGGTCATAGGCGATTGTGATGTACATGGACCTTCGGGATGGAGGCGCCGGCGTGTACGTGATACAGATAATTATTTCTATACCTTCATGCATCTGTCGACAAGTTTTTTATATATTGCAATGATTTATTTTGCATTCAACTAGAAATATTTTGACGATGTATGTAGATTTTCAGTGCTTCTGCATCCACTTAAGTGGAAGATATTCCTGTTTAAAAAACAAGGCTAATTTTTAATATAATTAGGCAAGATGTTGAGTTATAGGCGACCTATACCAGATAAATTTAAGTTTTATATATAAATTTTTATTGAATAATGAGATAGCTTGTAATAATTTAGTATTTTAAATTTATATTATAATTAACTTTAAAGATAATCCTATTTGATTAAAACAATAAATTATAATTATTTAATTTTTTAATTATATTTTTTGAAGACAATTAAACAAATTTTTATTAGTAGAAAACTATAAACTCGGGTTAGCTGAGTTTGAACCCATGACCTTTTACTAGTAAAAGATATTTTTATTATTTTTTTAAGAAATTGAAGTGAGCGAGATATGACTAGTATTTTTTATATTGAGGTTAACAAGATTTGAGAACCGACCAATCAAAATACCCTATACATAAGGTTTTTTTATTATATTTTTTAGAATTTTTCTTATATTTCGATTAGTTAATTCTCCTACTTTTAATCTCAAGCTTGTATTAAGTTATCCTTTTATTAATAAAAAAATTAAGAGTAAATGGGTTAGATTAGGGCCAAGACATATTTTGGCTTAAACCAATTAACTGATAGAATTTTGGTTTGGTTTGGTTTAAGATATTGTTACATTTTTTAATATGGAAAATTTTAGTTCGTAATCAAAGCAAACTAAATTCAACCAAGAAACCAAAATTTTTTAAAACATAATATTTATATTTTATATGAGTTATTATACATTTTTTGATTTATGTTTAATGTTATGCTATGTTTAATATATCATCAATACATAGAGTACTTTTAGATATAATTATGATATTTAAATTATATTATAAATGTAAAACCGCAAAAATAATTAGGTTATTTTATTTAAGATTTTGTAAAACTTGGAATGAGTCTTAAATATTATTTAATTAAATTGTTGTCTTCCACATCTTGTTTAGTTAATTTTTATTAGAAAAAAATAATAATAATAACGAAATAAAAAATTAATTATTAATTTTTTTGGATCAACTAACTGGGTGCTATTGGTGGTTAAGTCTAATCGATGTGGCCAGCCATTTAGGTTATCAAGTAGTAGAGTTTTTATTGAGATTAGGTAGAGTAGGTCTTGTAAGTAGATAAGGACTGTTCGGCGTTAGAGAATATGAGGGAAATTTTAAGGGAATTAGGCATTGGGCGCGTTATAACCATTTTGGATGAGTCTTAACGTTTTTCATTGTAGTTGCCTCTTCTTCTCCTCTCCCTTCTTTGTAGTGCCATCCTTCTCTACTCTTCTACCTTCTCTCTTTCTTGGTATCCTTTCTTTTCTCTCTCTTTGTTTTTTTCTCCATTCTTCTTGCATGCATTTCTTGATTTTGTTTTATTTGTTTTGATTGTGAAGATCTGGTTGATTTCTTCTTATTCAATGTGCACATTTCTTAATTTTGCACATCGTTGTGTAAATTTTTGGGTGGGAAGCCATACCTAATTTTCCTTTTGACGTTCTATCTTATTTTATTTTAGTACTTTTTATTTTTTTGTGAATTAAATGAGTCATCATGCTTGGTGTTTATTACTAATATGATTGATTTCCCTACTTGTATTAATTAACATTAATATTATTACTGTTTTGTGTTATGATAAGTATTATTGACGTTAATGCATGATTCGTGCTTTATGTAAATTAATATTAGTATTATATTGAATATTGATTACGGTAATCCCATTTCATTTATTACATTTATATTTGATAAATTAGTAATATCTATTTATAATGTAATTAATTATTACTTGTTATCATTTTGACTTGTTAACCTCTAGATCTTCTTACGTAATAAAAATTTCAAACAAATCAACAAACTATTGGTTTGTGTTTTATATATGTGCCTGGTGAGTGGCTAATCTAACTACATATAAGAGACAATTGTGTTAGGTGTATGCCCAATTAATGAAGTTGGCAATGCCATTATAGTACTTGTTAGATCTTTTGGATGTAATTGATCCAGGTTTGCTATCAATTAACCAGGTAATATATCTCTTCTTGATTTTATGCTATGTAGATTAGTATTAACGTTATAAATTAAGATAAGAGGTTTATTTGGGAATAATATAATAATTGATTAAATATAATGTCTCATACAATGTACATTTTAAATTAAGTTTAAATTAATTGATGTAATATAAATTCCTCCATTATATTATATATATAGTACAATTATTATATAGGTATCAAACTTTTAAAATGTTATTAAATAAATAAGGCATTAGTTTTGTAACGTGTTAATTTATTATCTTATAATTATTCATTGCTTATGAGAAGGATAAATTAATTTTAGTAATTGTATAAATTTTTATATTTATTTTTGGTTGAATTAATAAGTTACCATGTGGCTTACAATTCTAATTATTGTATATGGTTGATGACGCATAAACTAGATTATTAATTCATGAGTTAGAATATAGATAGCTTACATATTAGTATATTTTAATAGTTTGAGGAATTATCAATGGTTTACCCGTTTTAATATTTTGTTCTCTATTATATATGATTAATTATTAATTTATAGGTTGATAAATATTGACATCCTTACGAATCCAATTAGTTGTTGGCATGTTTTAATTTTTCTAGATAATGATTAATGATTTAGTGTGACCATATAAATTTAGTTGGTGTCAATTAATTAAATATTAAATTATTATTGTTTACTTGTAAGTAATTAACCAAATGATTAACTAATTGTTGGGAGATATATTTTATTGTTATTTTTTATGTACTTAGTTAAGTGCCACATATCATATCATTTCATGCATTAGACTAAGGAATTCTACGTGTTAACATATAAACAATTTGTGACTCCAAGATTAGGATTCTAATTGCGATTAGGGTACCCTATGCTGAATTTCTAGGTCCATATAATTACTTAAAACATTTGTATATTCCTTTTTGGCAGCCCTCGTTAGATTCGACCATGCACCGAGCATAACCGAGGTAAAGGAATTGACTCAGTCCCACATGAGGCCGCACCCTTAAGTCTTTTGAAAGGTGAAATACTTGCCAAAAGTGGTGACATGGCGCAATGGTGTAAAACGACTCATTATGCACTTATAATTCGGAGAGGGTGAGTCAATGATAAATATCGGTAACTATAGGCTGTGGGCCATGTAGTGATATGCACATACATGTGATTGTAGTTGGATGGGGTTGCCACCCCTCCCGACATAATTGTAGCTCATCATAGCCTCATAATCACTAAAAGACTTGTTTAGTGATATTATGAAATATAGTGACTTGTTTTTTGTAATTATATAGCTTAATGTTTTTATCATTATCGTGGAATTGCCTCCGCAAATGTGAGCATGGATGGATGGGTTAGAGTCGGGGCAACTGGAGGACTCTGTTATTAGACTTTTGATTTTTCTTGCTTTTGTTATTATTATATTTTTGGTCTATTTGCATGGTAGTGGGATTTCGTTCATTTCATCGGTCTTCGTTGATTTTGAGCATTGGTTATCTTATATTTTATTTTATGGCATGACTTAGAATTTTAATTTCAACTAATTCAATGAGTATGAATTTAATTGACACATTTTTTAAAAGAATTTACATCACGGGTTTATTTACGATGTTGATAAATTAATAAAAAATTAATTTATGAGGAACTTAGTTTTATATTGTAACACTTAGCTCGTGGCTCGGAATAGGATGGAAATATTTCAGTTGGTTTTGTCTAGGTGTAATTAATTCTAAACATATATACCAAGAACCATGAACCTTTATTAGGGTTTTTTCTTCATTGCACAGCCTGTCTCCATTGCAGTATGTCGTCATCACCAACATCCACCTCCTCTTTCTAGTGATTAACAAACATGTCACCACCATTGTCCATCACCATGGCACTCCTCTCCCCTTTGAGTAGTTGTCACTGTTGGCACTCAACTAAATTAGCAAGGTACCCACCATCCCTATCTTATGACAATCTCTTTTGTTAAACCTTATTTTCACGTGACAACAACTTCAAAACTCTCTACGTACAAGGTTTAAAGACCAAGCAACCTAGAGAAAAATTCAAGATTGAAGATTCAAATAAAGTGTGGAAGTGCGGAACACTTTGATCAGGATTTCGACAACCAATGATTTGGGGGCCCAGGCCAAGGAAGAAAAGTATTCAACCTTCTGTTGACCTTTGGTCAGTAGTTTGGAAACCAAAGACCAAGGGCTTAGTAAGAAGCTATGCAGTGTCAGACTTCAGTAGACCTTCGGTTGAGGGTTTGACAACCGAAGAACATGAGGAACCCTAGGACTAACTTGACAAATAGTCAAGGAGGAATTAGGTAGACTTTCATCAAGGATTCAGCCGCAAAAGAGGGTTTGGGTGTGATGACCCACCCAATTTTACAACTGGACAGGGGGTCACTTTTGTTCCAACCCTAACCCCAACAATACACAATAAGGAATAATAAAAGATAAACACTAGGCATGCCAATATAACAAGAATTTAAAAACTAAATATGTAAATTAATTTCCATTAATATAATTATCCCATATCATAAACATATATCTACTAATACATTAGAGTCATCAAAACTAATCATATAGCAGCATATAAAATAAATAAGTTCCCAACAAACGAACCGTGGTTCACTAATAATAAAATATATAACCAAAGTAATCAATCAAGTCTAACTAAATAATCAATACTAATTATTTAATAGAGTTTGCCACTACTGTTCCCCACTAAGGCAAGAAGTCAGGCATTCAGCTAGTTGTTACTTGTGGAGGCAATTTTACATTAGTGATAAAATTGCTGAGTACGTATAACAATAATAAACATGACAATTAACAATAGGGTTTACTACTAACCCCTCCAATAGATTTGACTGATCTACTGGAAATAATTTCCATTTATGATCAGAAATGTTGCCACAAACCAAGAGGGACGACAGTGCACCTAATCCTTAGGCAAACTCTTGTGTTTGAGGGTGTACAAGGTTATGTTGGTTCCAAACCTCAAAACTTAGACCATATGTTTTAGCTAGGAATGCAAAGTCCCAACGTATGTCTAACATACCAATGCCACAAACCCTCTTCTCTCTTAACTAAGCAATGAACAAGTATTAATTACTTATCATACAAGTTATATGTACCTTGAAAAGCCTTCTTAGATTACTTCACTCAAAAGCTAATAAATGTTCCCTAGAACCCAAAAACATATATTAAAGAATATATATTTAGAACCCACATGATATGCAATGACATGACTTGCATTCACCCACAAGCACAACATTCAAGAAAGTTTCCAAACCATACCAAAAATTAATTAGCAACTAGGACCATTGCCTTTTTATTAGTATTTTTAAGTAATTATCATGCATAATTCATTATTTTTCATACGACAACTATGTAATTCAATACCAGAGATTTCAAGGAATTACACAATTCCATGATGAAATCATATAATTTGCAGAATTTCTCACATCACCAATCAATCAATAACTCATATACAATGGATTAAAATATGTTCTATGCATGCCCTACACACAAATCAACTAATAATTGATGATGCATGATGAAGAAAAGAGATGAAAATACCAAGCCCTAGTCGTCCCTTCTCATCCTCCCTTAGAAGTGTTGATGTCAGAAAATTTTTAGAGAGAGAAAGGTTGACCTCACTCTAGGTTTTTATACTAGGGTTTCTAATAATAGGGGTATTTTGGTAAATTATATTTAAAAAAATACTAAAACATATAATTAAGTGTCTTATTCCCTGATTAATAATAATTTATAATCTGAAATAAATTCCACTTAATTCTTCTACAATGTCTTAGCCTTCTCAATGAATTTTACTCAATTAAATAAATAATCAAATAAAAATTTGGCCCGGCTTTGGATCTCACATTCTCCACAACGTTAGGAACTTTCGTCCCCATAAATCATTTAAAACAAAATAATTACCAGAATTTAAATTACCATGTTCCTCATCTCGAAACAAATGAGGATATTCTTTCTTCATGTCCTCCTCCTTTTTCATGAAGTTTCTTCACAACCTTGATTTTCCAAAGAACTTTGACTAAAGGTATTGTCTTCCTTCTTAGGACTTTGTTTTGCTTGCCTAAAATTGTTACAGGCTCTGCCTCATAGGTGACATTAGGTTGAATGTCAAGCTCCCTATAATCTAAAATAATGTGACTTTCATTCCAAATATACTTCTTGAGCATGTATGTGCGGAATACATTGTGCACCTTGTCCAAGCTAAGAGGTAAAGCCAATTAATATGTTAATCTCCAACTCTTGCAATTATATCAAAGGGTTCAATGCATTTGGGTTTAAGTTTCCTAAAGAAATCAAATATGTTTCATGATCACTCTCATTATCAGAATAAACAAGAATATCATTAATGAAAACAAAGATAAACTTGTCTAAATATGGATGGTATAGCGTATTGATGAATGACATGAAAGCTGCGAGGGTGTTAGTAATCCAAAAGGCATCACTACGAACTCATAGTGCCCATATAGAGTTTTGAACACTCTTTTGGGGATGTCTCCTTCCTTCATTATCAATTGATGATAGCCAGAATGAAGATCTATTTTGGAAATCACTCTCACTATCGTCAAACAGGTCATCATTCTTCGTTAATGGGTACCAAGCATTGACTGTAACTTGATTGAGTTGTGTGTAATCAATGCAAAGACGGATAGATCCACTCTTTTTCTTGACAAATAGTACCGTTGCTCCCCATGAAGATGTACTTGGACGAATAAATCCAGCTTCTAGCATCTCCTTTAATTAATCTTTCAACTCCTTTAATTCAGCTGGAACCATCTGCTAAGGTGCCTTCGAGATCAATTCCGCTACTACATCAATAGTGAACTCAACCACTGGGATGGTATCTAGCTTTGTCAATTCTTCACTAGAACTCACCAAACTAGGTATAAATGTTACATCCTTGCTCCATCATTTTCTTTGCTTTGGCATAGGATTAATACAAGATGATTTATCTAATAGCCTTGAAAATTAATCCATTCTCACTATTACATGGACCTTGTAACACTCTTTTTTCTCACAATGTACGAATATTTTGTCATAACTTAACCAATCCTTTCCTAAAATTACATCATAGTCCCTTAACCCATTTACAATAAAATCCTACACATAGACCTCTCACTGAATTCCAAATTGTAGACTCTTGACCTATAGTTTATTGTATTCAGGCTCTCCCTTAGCGGTTGTAATTAATAATGGGTAAGATAATGTTGACATTTCTAACCCCAACATTTTGAAAATTCTAGGAGGAATAAAAATTGCAAACATGGAAAATTAATCCCATCTCACTATTACATAGACCTTGTAACACTCTCTTTACTTACAATTTATAAATGCTTTGTTATAACTTAACAAATCATTTCCTAAAATTAAATCAGAGTCCCTTAACCTATATACAATAAAATCCCACACATTGGACTCTCCCTGAATTTTAAATTCTTCATTCTTGACCCCTAGTTTAGTGCATTCAAGCTCTCCTTTGACTGCTGTAATCAATAATGAGTAAGATAATGTTGACATTTCTAATCCCAACCTTTTGAATATTGTAGGTGCTATAAAAGAATGTGTACATCCCTCATCAAATAGAACATATGCTTTAAAGTTATTGATTAGGATAGTGCCTCGAACAACTCGGTCCCCTACATCATCCTGGCAACAATCACAAGGATCATGTACTTGCCCTTGTCTACAGGTTGATTGTTGTCAGCTGACTTGGGCTGCTCCCATATTGGCATATTCCAATCCTTTCTCATGTGCCTAATTTTTTCACAATTGAAACACTTGAGGTGGTTCGGTACACCTTCCCGAATGAGAAAGGTACATTAGTTTTTGGAATGAAACTACCCTTCTTAGCTGCCTTTTCTTGCTCCAAGATCAGTTCATAATTGGCTGCAACATTAATAACCCTATTCAATTCGCGAGGATTTTGGCGATCCTGTCTCAAAAGTCAAATCTCAATCCTTAAAAGAATTTTCTACACCTTACCTTCTCATTATCTAGTGATCCAAGAGAAAAAAACATAAATTTAATCAAATATTTGATAGAACTATAAAGACTATTATTAGTGTTGGTTTCTCTATTTAAGACCATTATTTTAACAAAATAAATAATTTTTTATTTGTGTCTTGAAATTCAAAGGATGGGATAAATTTTATAAAGTTGAAGCCTTTTTAAAAATTGTGAAAAAATTTCTAAAAAATAAAAATCAGGTCCTCCCCAATATTTTCTAAAATATTGTGAGGCTTGGGCTTGGGGGTAACGCTCAGTCTTTTTCCTCCCACCTCTCTTTGCCGTCCTTGGTGGGCCATCACCATCAAGGCCATCCGCAATATTTAACGTATCTCTGATGTTATTACAATGTGATTGATATGTATCGCTTTTTTAAAGATCGATACAAGACACGCCTAAAGCATCCGATGTGCCCTCAAAATGATTTTTTCCTTTTTGTTTGACCATTTTAAGGATTTATAAGATTAATAATGTCCATATCTATTCTGGAGACGATCAAATTTACCCTATATACACTTCTTTTGCCCATATTTAAGTGAGTTTATTTATAAAGCTATAGTTTTGGTGAAAAAAATGGAAATAAATAATTGCCTTCCTCTTCCACATATATTTATTTGTTTTATTTAATTTTATTTAAGTCTTATGATCAACTCTTTTACGTTTCATATATCTTCTTTATATTTTTTTCAAAATTTTGTAAGGCATACAATAATGATTTTTTTTAGAAAGAAGCTACTTCTTAATTTTGCCTTAGGTTCAATTAGGTGTTTTATATTTATATTAGTACAACAAAAATGATGTTTATCATAATTAAATTTAATAGAATGATTATCAAAATGTACGTCTTAATTATTATTATATTTATTTATAAAATAATTTTACTTTTAGAAGTGAGACATATGAGTATTATTATTCTATTCATTAATTGTATAAGGTTTAACTTAATATATATATATGGACAAAAAAATTGAATTTTGACTAATATTTTATTTAATATTTTTGACAATATATTAATTTTATATATAATCTTATATACTCTTATTAATAAAAGTAGAACTTAATAATATTATAAGATCAAAAGTAGGAGAATCAGTCAATTAAAATGCAAGAAAAATCTTTAAAATATAACAAAAATACCTCCTGTAGAAAGTCACCCATTTGAATCTCTTTAGCCTCAATTTCTTTAAACAAAACATTGAAAACCTTTAATGACTAAAGGTCTTGGGTTCGAACCCGGTTAATCTCAATTTCTAACTTCTTATTAATAATAGTCTCTCTAATTGTCTTGGAAAAATATAATTAAAAAATATAATACTTGCAATTCATCTTTTCATTTAAATAAGATATATCTTTTAAGTCAATCATGATCATATATAGAATATTAAATTATTATGGTTTATATCATTATTCAATGAGAGTTTACATATAAAATTAAAATTTATCTCGTATAAGTCGCGCATGGTGCAGCATCTTGCCTAGTATTAATAAAAGGGGAATTCAATACTGAAATGAGATTAAAAGTAAGAGAATCAGCCAATTTAAATACAAGAAAAATCTAAAAAGTATAATAAAATTATAAAACCCGAACCTTTTGTTTAGGGTTTTGATCAACTTTTGACCCGATTGATGTGATTTCAAGTCAGTTCTGTGTTTGGTTTGACTTTCATGTCACATTTGTGGGGTCAGATGGGCCGTGTTTCATGATATTCATGATATAATCTGTGAATATCATGGTGTGCATGGCATAACACGTCGAGTGCGGGGAGCACAATCCGTGTTATCTGTTTTGTCTCATATGCACATGTTTGGGTGTTAGGGTTTGAGTGAGGATTAAGGTTTGATTAGGGTTGTGTTCACATTTAGTTCACATTGGGGATTCCAGGTTTTTCATTTCATTCATTGGGAATCTCAAATGTATTAGTTTTCTAACTTCAGTCAAGCTTTAATTTGAGTTTGATTTAATTTCTCGGCCGATTATAGGGTTTTATGGCAATCTTATGTTTTTGGCCTCAATTCTTGTTTATAGAGTCGTCATTTGACTTTGTGTGAGTTTTGATTTATTATAGTGTAAACCCAGCTTCAGGTTAGAGGCTTTGCTCACTCTCGAGTTAGTCTGGAGTCAATCTTGAGTCAGTTCTGAGTCAGTTTATCTTTCAGACCATGAGTATAGGGCCTAGATGGCCATATGAGCATGTTATAGAGGTTGGGTATGCCCGATATATAAATAAACACTCTAGTTATGCTACAACAGAGCATGAGTCAACAGGGTATATTCGAATATACATATTTTTGCTTGTGTTAGCCTAGGGTTTTAGGGCTACATCTAGGCTGGTGCAGTGTTTAGTATCGTTTGGGCTTTTTAAGGTATCTCTTTCACATGCTTCAAAGGGATTTTTGGACTATCGAATTGCCCATGTCGGCCCAGTTTGATTTGAGTTTCATATTTCGTCTGATTGATTTTAGGGGTTGAGGCTCATTTAGCTTCTCTACCTGGAGTTTCGTATAAAGAGTCGTTTTAGGCTTCGAGTCAGTTTCAACTTTTGTCGGGGTCGATTTTTATAATGATATTATTTAATTATTTTAATTTCATGATTTGTGTATGATTATGGGATTAATTATTTTATTTAATTATTGTGGGCGCAAGGTCTTACATGGTTATTTCATGACTTGTTGATAATTAGTATTACTAATAAACTAACTTTGATGCACTCATTAATGTGTCATGATGAATTATATCCAGTACTAGGGATTTGCCTCGCTTTCTGTGCCATGCATATTATTTAGAGTATTTATTGTTGCAAGCACGCACACACTTTATCATGTATCATTTAGATTAGTATTTGTGTTTAAGTTGGTTTTCAATTTAGGCTTCGAAGTCCGAGCTTGCCCTTAGAGTGGTGCACGCTTGGAGCTTGAATCACATGTCCATTAGGACTCACCTTCTCTTTTTCATCGCTATACTTTGTTGTGTTTTGTTCTCATCATAGGACATGTTAAGTGGATGTTTTATTGTATACCACTTAACATGGGTCATCTTACTTATTTTAAAAATGATGTATCAAGTAGCACATGTATTAGAAAAGTCACTTGATGCAAAATTCTTGAAAATAGATGTTCTAAATGTGATTAATATCCCTCAAGGATAGAATCCCTCAAGTCGATTTAAAAAAAAAAAACAAGCCTTGCTTCTAGTTATCCTTAATTTCATGCAGTTTATTATATTATTTATGTCCCAATCCATGTACATTCTTTTGTCAGATTTTTGTGTGCATGTGAGCTATGGAAGATGTTTACTCCTATTAAGGACAACAGACATATTACTCCTCTTGAGGATGGTCATGTTATCATTGCATCTCTACTCTTTTGAGCTTCTCACACCTAGGGAAGTGTAGAGTGTTGGGTATCATATTTTGTGGCTTATGTCATGACTGTGGTGTACTTGGATATTGGGATCTCATGGGTTTTGAGATCGACAAGCATGGAGGATGTGGAGGGCGGTTACCATGTTGACGGGTTCATGGCTCAAATGTCCCCAGTTGTAGTAGGGGATCCTGAGTGGTTTTGCTCGAGTGAGAGTTCTTATGTGGTATATTATGGTTTTGTTTCTCATGAGCTGTTGAGGTCACTTGTTAGTTATTACTTAGTTATTTGGGAACAATGATATTCGTTACTAACATTTTCATATATATAGGTATTGATCTCGAACCTTAGCAGTAGCTGCTAGAGCTAAGGGATATGAAGACTTCATGGCTAGCTCATGTCTCTTGATGTTTTTCTTTTACTTTGTTTCTCTTTTTGTTGATATATATTATGACTAATGGTTTGCAGACTTATTTGTTATCTTCTATCTGACTTGTGCGGTTTTATTTTGGTTGTGACTTGGCTTATGATATACACGTAGTACAAGCCTCTGATTAGAACTATGGTATTAGTATCTATTTGCGTTATATCTTATTTTCATTCCATGACACGTAGAATTATATTAGGTTGTTGCATGTCATTTATGCATTCATGAATTTTGTTTGCCTTCATATTTTGGGATGCTTAGATTGGTTGCCTAGATGCGTGTTGTTTGGTTTAACATTTTGATTGGTTTAAGGTGTGACTCGAGTTAAGCATAAGTTTTCAATCTAGTTACTTAGTGAACCAGATTGAGGTGTTACAAGTTTTGGTATCAGAGCCACATCTTTGCTGATCAAAATGGAAGACTTTATTTTATCTTGTTTTCAGGTGGTGTGTGTGAAGCCATCCTTAGCTCCCGTCAGCATGTATGGTTTTAGTTTTTTCTCCTTTGATTGATTTGGGGTTCTTGTTTGTGGATTATCATGTATACATGCGTGATTTGACTAATTGTTGGACAATATAAGACAAGCTTGTAGGATTGTGCAGATGAACCCAACTTTGCTACTTGAGCTATTAGTTAAGTAGGTAGGTGTTCATGTTGATACGATTTATCCTCCTAGTCCAGGACTTAGTCACAGTGACTATTGTCCGAGCAAGCTGGCCAGTAGGATGGGGAAGTTATGGTGTTGTATTGGGTAGGTGAACCATTTAGGACTATGACTACAACTATTACAATATTGTTGAGATATAGGAGGATTTATATGATTGAGCCATCAAGGGTGTAGATGGCTCATACTGCAAGATCTTCCAGATGTGTAGTAGATGTTAGATTATTAAAGAGGTTTACTAGCCGTCAAAATGCCAGAGATGAGATGATGGACAACATACAAGACATGTATGTTAAGCTTCTATGGTTGATGAAGCACGTGCCAGTAGAGTCAATAAGCATGAACAAGAAGCCCATAAAGGAGGAGGAGCCAAGAAGTATGACACATCTTCTTCGGAGTCACAGTCTAGTGATCCAGTATGGTGGTCTAACGTAGGGGATTCTCCAATGCTGCTTTGAGATTAGAGATGGTCCTTCATGAGCCGCCGACTTTGATGGTTCAAGCTAGGGTCCAAATGGAGAAATTCTTGAATGATGGAGGACATATATTTGTAGGAAACCAGATCTAGATGAAGCATATGGATAGCTAATTACTATTAGGCATGTGTCTAATATTATGGATTACCCCATTGAGTACATGGTGAGAGCGTAGCTGGAGTTTTCAATGCCAAGGCTAGAGTTTGGTGGCACCCAAATATGAAGACTCAGTTTAGAGTATATACTCTCCCTTTCTTTTTGCTAGATGTATAGGAGGAGTTATAGTTCCTGCACTTGGACAAATATACCATCTTTGTGGTTGAGTATGAAACCAAATTCACTAGCTTGGAGAGGGTTCACCAGATGTGGATGCCACTAAGGAGATGCGAGCTAACCAACATTTTGAAAGATTGCTTCAACAAGTGAAATAAAGGTTGGTCAATATTAATGATTGATGTTGTGAGGGTTGCATCTACAGATGAGAGAGTTTACCATCACCGCTAGAAGGTAGGTCCATGGTTAGAGGTGGGACTGAGGTTGTGTTAGAGGCAGAGATAGAGATAGAGGTTAGGAAAAGAGGAACCGGCAATATCATCAGATTCAACAAGCTTATGATTGACAACAATGACAACCACAACAATAGTAACAACCACAATAACAACAACAACAGCCACAGTAGCACCACCAATAGCAACAACATTATCAATCATAGTAGCAGTGTGTTTTGTGCTTTAGGTGTGGCTGACCAGGTCGTATGAGGAAGAATTGCCCTTGCCCAAAATATTAGCAGAGAGGTCTCCCAACACTACCACATAGATTGGCTTTCCCATATCACTAGTTGGACAACTTGGAATAGAAAGAGATCTAGTAAGATTTGGCAGATGATAGGTGGTGATTAGTACTACTATGGATAGAGAGGTCAAAACAACAGAGATGTGTGTGGACCATGGCGTTGAAGGTACACGGACTTAGATTGCAACTCAAATGAGCCAGGAAGTAACTATGAAAGTTCAAGTGAGAAGTGTGATCCTCATTTTAGGATTATGCTCTAGAACCTGAGAGAACACGAGCTATATGTTAAGTTTTCAAATGTTGCTTCTAGTTAAGAGAAGCCAACTTCTTTTTAGCCACATTGTATTTACATTGGGGATTGCGGTTAATCTAGCCAAGATTGAGGTGATTGTAGAGTAGCAACAACCAAGCACCTCTCACATGGCTGACTAAGAAAGAGGAACAATTCATTTGGATAGAGAAGTGCTAGCAGAGTTTTTAGACATTAAAGGATCTGTTGACCTCAACGTCTATCCTCACACTGCTACATGGACATGATGATTTCACGGAGTTATTGTTTACGTGTCTAGACAGTTAAAAATGTAAAAGATAAACTACCCGACACACGACTTGGAATTGGCTGTAGTGGTGTTTGTGTTGAGCACATTATCAGTAAATGAATTCTTTTAGGCTCTTGATTGATCAGAAGAGTATGAAGTGCATCTTCCCATAGAAGGACCTCAATGTAAGATAGAGAAAAGGTTGAAGTTATGGGTGACTATGATGTATATATTGTGTACCATGAGGGCAAGGAGAATGTTGTGGTAGATGCCTTGAGTAGACAGTCAGTGCAGAGGGTAGTGTCTTTTGTAGCTATGAGAGTTGAGCAGAACAATGTGGCTAGAGATTTGATTGCTATGATGGCAAAGATGACTAGTGAGGTGAGTGGGATGGATAGCATGAGGATAGGTCAATAGGCGGAGGGTTTGCCTGATCAATGGATTGCTAACAAGGTGCACCCTGTATTGGCTAGAGACATGGATGGACTCTTTAGGATGCATGGCCAGTTGTATGTGGTAGTAGTGCTTGATTTTCTTGAACTTCATAGTGAAGTGCTTTGTGAGGCCCACACTTCTAGGTGTGCAGTGCACCCATGCATTACAAAGATGTACCATGATGTCCACCAACCTTACTGGTTGCTTGGACTGAACAGGAATGTAGTAGATGTTGTTAGCAAATGTTTGATATGTCAGCAAGATAACGTAGAGCAGATGAGACTAGGTGGTACACTTTTAGCCTTTGCTGACACCTAGTGAAAGTGGAAGTAGATTGCATATGATTTTGCCTACGGATTGCCAATAACCCATAGTTGTTATAATGCCATTTGCATTATTGTCGATCAGTTAACAAAGTCAGTCCATTTCATTCTAATAAGGATGGATTATTCATTAGACAAACTTGCTGCAATGTATATACTGGAGATAGTTTGGTACCGTTCGAATCAAGGTTTTATAATCTGAACCAGTCGGTTTGACTATTAATTTTAGTCGAGTTAAATATTAATTACAAGACACCCATTCATTTTTCTCAGATGACCATTCATTTTTCTCACCGAACATTCACTTTTCTCATTAACTATTCATTTTTGTCAAATTGACCATTCGTTTTTCTCACCCTAACATTTATTTATTCCACACTTATGACACTTTATTCCACACTTATGACATTGTCATCATTCATCTAACACCATCCTTCTCACCCAACTTTCTTCTTCTTTTTCTTCCTTATCTTTTCCCCCATGATTCTCACTCAAGCGAGCCAAAACCTCGTCGCTGTCACCGCATGACTGATGATTAGGTACGGAGTAGGAGCTCACCGTTTAGGCACTAAGGCACGCTTGGAGCTTCTACCAGGTCCATTTAGGACTCGCCCCTGATTTATTGTTCTATTCTATTGTGATTTAATTTTTATAGGATGAGTTGAGTGGTGATTTATCGGATCCCACTTAGCTCGGGTAATTTAGTCGAATAATTTTCCTGATTAAAAACCCTCGAGGATGAGATGCCTCGAGTATGTTTTTGAAAGCAAGATCCACCACAAGTTGCCTTTGGGCCTATTATATAAATCCCTACCAAGACCTACATATATGTAGTTTTCATGTTTTTTAATAATCGTACTACGCAAGGGAGCATGTGCCAGTCGAAGCCACTAACAACCATGTTACGTAAGTAGTATGTGCCTGTCATAAGTAGGGAATCCCAACAACCAAGTTATGCTAGTGACATGAGCTAGTCAAAGTCGCCAATAACCATGCTATGCAAATAACATGTGCCAGTCGTAAGCCGGGAATCCTGACAACCATGCTACGCAAGTGGGATGTGCCAGTCGAAGCCACCAACAACCATGCTACGCAAGTAGCATGTGCCAGTTGTAAGCTGGGAATCTCGACAACCATGCTATGCAAGTGGCATGTGCTAGTCGAAGTCGCTGACAACCATGCTATGCAAGTAGCATGTGTCAGTCATAAGTCGGGAATCCAGACAACCATGTTATGCTAATAGCATGTGCCAGTCGAAGCCGCTAACAACCATACTATGCAAGTGGCATGTGCCAATAGTAAGTCAAGAATCCCCCGACAACCATGCTATGGAAGTGGTATATGTCAGTCGAAGTTGCTGACAGCCATGCCACGCAAGTAGCATGCGCCAATCGTAAGCCAGGAATCTCGACAACCATGCTACGTGAGTGGGTATGGAGGTAAGAAAAAGGGCTTATGATATGATAGTAGTCCCAAAGGACCAAAAAGTGAAATGATAAAATGCCTAGAGAGGCATCATCAACAATAGATCAGTTCAGTAAAATTTGATTTCAGTTTAGTAGATATCCTTCAGATATTTCACGATGTTTTCTTTTATATGAGAGTTTGCTCTTACGGCCAATTTGATATTAGTTATATTTTTGGACCAGTAACACTCATAATTGATGTGCGTTTATAATATATGTAGGTGATGATCATGAGTAGGATGAATTAGTCCAGACAGAGGAGCAGTGAGGTCTCTTACACTCATGTCAAATGATAGAATATTGTGTTATATTGTCATTATATTGGGAATGATGTGATATAATGTAAGATATGACCATTGAATTCATATGTTTTAATAAATATATTTAGATATTGAATAAGTATAGCAAGTAAGATCTAGAATTTAATGCATAGATGGGTCGAAACCCAAGATTTAGAATCAATTATGCAGCAGATTAGAATTTTATGTGAATATCAATGCATGATATAATAATATATATATTTTTATCATCTTTATCATTTTTATCAATTTTTATTGTCATTAGGTTGTCATGTAATTCATGTAGTTGCATGTTAGGTTTATTTTTGTGCATCCATCCATGTATAACGATAAACATCTTCCACTTTAAGATGCCGAGAGTAGATCCATAGGGTTAGGTTCAAGTTAGTTGACCTAACCAGGACCAGTGATATTCTGGTTTGGTTTCGAGTATAAACGGATTTGGGGTGTTACAATATCGAACCCATCCGGTACTACCGGCAATGACTTATCTTCTCTGGCGATAATATCCCTACCGTCTCCATTTTCTCCCATTTTCTAGCCAACCACCACCCTCCTGGCTGCTGTTCCACCCCCCATCTTTACCATCGTCATCCATCATGTTGATCCCGACCAGCCAAAGCCCTTGTTCTTTACCAGTGGCTGCCGCCGTCCCCCTATCCGTTTTTGATAATTGGAGATTCTCCACTTCTTTTGATGCATTCGCTTATAGTATGACATGTTTAGGACACTTTGGAGTGTTTTTATATTTATTTATTTGTTTATTTATTTATTATTTGATCATGTCTTATTATTCATTGTTATATATTTATAATTTCTATGCATGTGATTTATTTTATGTGACCATGTGACATTGTTATACATATGATTTGAGATATTTTAGTGCCATTCATGACTTATTTTATAATGCTATTATTTATTTTTTTAAATTTCATGATTCATGTATAATTATGGTATGAATTATTTTATTTAATTATCATGGGTGCGTGTGAGCTCTTAAATGGTTATTTCATGAATTGTTGATAATTTGTGTTGCTGATATGCTAATTTTCATGCACTTATTATTGTGTCATGATGAATTACACACAATACTAGGGTGCCTCGCTTTCTGTGTCATGCATGTTTAGTTGATTTAATTGCATTATTTAGACAATTGATTGTTATGACCACGCACACATTTCATCATGCATCATTTAGAGTAGTATTTGTGTTTGAGTTGAGGTTTTGATTTAGGCTTCAGAGTCCGAGCTCGCCGTTGCACGCTTAGAGCTCAGATCACTAGTCATTAGGACTCACCTTCTCTCTTTTATTGCTATACTGTGTCGTGTTTTATATTCATTAGAGGATATGTTAAGTAGATGTTTTGTTGCATAACACTTAACATAGGTCATCTTATTTATTTTAAAAATGATGCATCGAGTAGCACATTTATCGGAAGACCCACTCAATGTGAAATTCTTGAAAATAGATTTTTTAAGCATAATTAATAACCTTCGAGGGATCCCTTGAGTCAATTTTTTTAAAAAATCCTATCCATGCATCAAGTTGCCTTTATTTCCGTGGGGCCTATTGTATTATTTATGCCTTAAGCCATATATGTTCTGTTATTGAATTTTTGCATGTGTGTTGTGGAAGATGTTTACTCTTGTTGAGGAGGGTGACATTATCATTGTATCTCAACATTTTGAGCTTCTCGCACCCAGAAAGGTGAACAGTATTCAGTACTATATTTTGCAAAGCATGTCATGACTATTGTGTACTTGGCTATGGGGTCTCATGTAGTGTTGCCACCAGGTTGGATCAGTTCGGGTTTTACAAGAACCCAAACCAAATCGATAAGAAATACTTGACCCGAGCCCAAACTCAACATGAATATGCTTTCTTCAACCTGAACCCGAATTAGGAAGCCCGAACCCGAACCCATTACAAATATATTATATATATTTATATAAAAATACACAAAAAAAATATATTTTATGATAACTATTCTTATTTAAAATAAAATATAATATATTTTTTAAGATATATTATATATATATATATAATATTCAAGAAAGAAAAACTAAATTTTAAAACAAAAAATAATTATTTATCAGTTTCGGGTCCTTATAGGGTTAGATCCTTTGAGACCCAAATTCAAACCCGATATGAAACGGGTCCTGATACAACCCGACTAGACCCGGACCCGATAAGGTTAAATCCAAACCCTATATTTTTGGGTCAGGTCAAGTCAAGTACCTTGTTTACCCCGACCTGTTGGCAATACTAGTCTCCTGGACTCTAAGATCGGCAATCATGGATGATGTGGAGGAGCGCGGTAACTTGTGTTAATGAGTTCTTGGCTCAGATGTCCCCAACTGTGATAGGATCGTGAGTGGTTTTTCCCTAGGGAGAGTTCTTATGGGATATATTATAGTTTTGTTTTTTGTGAGCTATTGAGCTCATTTGCCAATTATTCTTTAGTTATTTGTGACTAATGGCCCTTCTTACTGACATTTTCATATATATATATATATATATATATATATATATATATTATGTAGGTATTGATCTGAAAACTTAGTAGTAGCTGACTTGAGCATAGGGACCTGAAGACTTCATAGACACACACCTCAAGCGCATGTCTCTTAATGTTTACCTTTTCGTTTGTTTATCTTTTCGTTGATATATATTGTGCTAATGGTTTAGAGACTTGTTTGTTATCTTTTATTTGACTTGTGTTTTTGTTATTTTGGTTGGGACTTGGTTTATGGTATATATGTAGTATGTCTCTTATTAGAGCTATGGTATTAGTATGTATTTGGGTTATATCGTATTTTCATTCCATCGCACAAAAAATTTTATTAGGTTGTGTCATTTTATGCATTCATGTATTTTTTTGTCTTTATATTTCAGAACGCTTAGACTGGTTGCTTAGAACCGTGTTGCTTGGCCTAAGATATTGATTGGTTTAAGGCATGACTCGAGTTGTGCATAAGATTTTAGTCTGATTCCTTAATAAACTGGATTGGGGTGTTAGAAAAAATACCTCATGTAGAGGATTACGAGTTTGAATATTGCTAACCTTAATTTATTTATAAAAAATAGTAAAAATACCTTTTACAATAAAAGGTCATAGGTTTGAACCCGACTAATATAAACTTCTAACTTCCGATTCAAAAACTACCACCAGTTTGGCCAATTATCTTCAAAAAATATAATAAAAAAATTAAATAATTACAACTCATCTTGTTCATTCAAATATTTAATATCTTAGATATTAAATTATTATCATCTATCTCATTATTAAATCAAAATTTATATATAAAAGAATCTATCCGATATAGTATGCGTATGTTATGATTTATTGCCTAATTTATTATTAATCCGAACTGATAGACGCATAGGATTGCCACCGCCATCCAAAAACCACCACCAATGAGCTCTACTTCTACCTCTTCTCCCTCCTCAGTCCACTGGCGACCTCTTGCCGCCACTGTGGAAACCCCACCATATAATTATCGCTTCACAAGCGAGCTTCTTGTTGCTTTTTAATCAAATAAGGTATATAAATAAAGCCATAGTTAGATATGAAAATGAAGCAGATTTCATTTATATTCCACTTGCTAGCTATGGGCCGTGTTTTGTCAATTTTTTAGATGGCCTTGTATGATGTAGTCTCTCTGGACTCTTTTTTTTTATGTTGGATCTAAAATTATGAGATTGAAATCGATCTTGCTCATTACTTTTTTTTGTGTTAGTTTCTTTGCATATGGTCTTGGGACTATTTAGATGTCAACCTATACTTGTAATATTATTAGACTCGGGAAGAGTTTTTCTGTGTACTTTTATAATTGATGTCAATGAATTGTGATACCATGTTATAAGACGTAAATTAAAACAAATTTAAGTATTTTGTTAATGTGTTAATCCTGCTAGCAAGTGTTTATTAACTGGATTTGATTAATTGAGGTGTCAGCATATATAAATACCATCCCATTATTTATAACAGCTGCCAAGATCGGTCAATGTCTGATATCCTCAATGCCCTCATAGTTATCGTGTTGTTTGTATGTAGGTGTTCATGGTTGTCATTAGAGTGTGCTCAGTAATTCTGCTGCAAATCATGTTTGGTATGGTTCTTATCTTGTAATTGGTGTAGATTATCATGGGCATTGCTATCTATGGGTTGTTTGTTTGGATCTTGTAAGTGTACAAATGTAAACCGAGTCTGTTCTACAATTTAAGCCCCCGAGCATGCTTACATGGGTTGGGAATTTGCATCATATTTTTCTAGATGTTGATCATCAAATATTATTGCCCACGTAACAGTCACTCACTCAACACTTTGCTTTTAATTAGATGTACAGCATGGTAGAGACGTGGAACAAGTCCGGTAGCTGGTCTACTCTTTTATCAGTAAAATTTTGTCTATCTTCAATTCACCTTCTGATCGGTGTGGAGTAAAGTGCTTGCTGAAGTTTAAGACTTGTATTTGGACGTGACAATCCAAGTTTAAACCTTATAATTCTAGTTACAATTCTATTCTAATGTTATCTCTCTGGCACCTCGTCTACCTTGTTGGAAGCAAGGGCTTGGACATTATCAACAGGAAGGGAACTACCCATGAATCATGGCTGATCAAAGTCTCCCCATTTTAGATCCCCTCTTTGATTCAATAACCAGATAGCTATACTAGGGCTGCTAATTGAGTAAACCAGTTTGTGAGAATTTGGTGTTCGGTTTGACTCGAATTCAAAACTCAACATTTTAATACTCGAGTTCAAACTCGACTCAAACTCGAATCCTACGACCTGAGTTTGAGCAAGGCAGTGTTCGGCTCGATTAAACACGGTTATAACTCGAACTTGACTCGAAATTGGCTCGTAGCTCGATTTGAACTCGACTCAATAATATAATATAATAATATACATAATATCCAAACTTTAGTTATCAATTCCTTTGCTTTTGTGCTTCTTATTTTGAATATATTTGAGCTGGGTAGATTTTTTAAGAGCTTAAGTAAGCTGAGGCCGGCTATGTATATAAGCCATGAAGGCTATGTATACCTAAGTATATAATGATAAAGTCACTAAGGCAACAACAAAATGAGTTATTAGAATATATGATAGTATACTAGTTTATTATTATTTTCTTTTTATATAGTAGATCGTACAAATATACTGAGGTTGTTTGCCGCATTAGGATGCTTTAACTATTATTTTGGGTGGGTTGGTAGGGTTACAACATGCTATTAGACGATTAATAGGTGTATCCGATTTTATTAGATTTTATTCTATTATATTTTTTATTTTTGAGATTTATTTTATTATTATTGATAAGAGTCAGGAGCTGAGTTAAATTTTATTTACAAAATTACACTTCATGCATATGTGTTTCTCCCGAGTTTTCTTTGCATGTGTAAAGCTCATGATCCAAATCAAGATTTTATACTTGTGAATCAGTCGGTTTAGTCGTCAATACGAGTTGAATCAATTTCAGAACATTTACCTTGGGCTGAGGTCGACCTTGTGTATGAGCCATGAGGGGGTCACATGGACCTAAGTATATGATGATAACGTTAGTAGCATAGTTAGAAAAAAAATGATTATTAGAATATACGACACTATGACAATTTTTTTTTATTATTTTATATAGGGGACCATCCATCTCGTTAGGACATGTTATTTCTTGTTGTTGGGTGAGTTAGTAGACTTAGAACACATTATTTAAGTCAGGACATTATTATTTTATTTTATTTTATATTTTTTGAAATTTATTTATTATTATTAACTCAAGTGAGGAACATATCAAGCTTTTATTACAAAACTACCCCCTATGTTTCTACCCAACCCTTCAAATTTTCAACGTCCACCTCGCGTCAACACCCCCACCGACCGACACCTCACCATTCTGCTGACCATCACAGCCGGCGGCTTTACCGCCGCTCAACATGCCGCTGTCTCACACCACGGCCACCCGATCGTCGCCACTAACTACTCCTTCCTCCACCGTCTTCTGTCTCCTTACCCTATTCGCTGCTGCTGCATGTCGCTTTGGTTGCCGCCCGTAGCACCACCGCCTTCCCAGACACCGGCTAGCACCGCTGCCTTCTTGCCTCACTTCCTAACCTATACCCTCATCTATCTCTCCTCCTTCCTCCTCCACGTTCTCTCATCATCATCCTCTATTCACTGCAGGCCCTACTTTCTTGGAGTGCCGCCGGCCTCACCTCCACCAGTGGCCACCGTTCAGTCAGGCCCTTCCTCACCAACTTTCCCTTTCCCCTGCCTTGCTCGCCCCTTCCTATCTTTCCCTTAGCTGAGCCCCTCAACATGCATCACCGACCCCTTCTTAGTGCAGTCATCGGCGATGCATCGCTTTCGTCATCGGTTGGTTGTCACCCCAGCCAGACTATCCCCTTCACCACCCTACCCTACATCCTTGCACAACCACCCTCGCCCTTGTCCCTCGCCAAACAGACCCTATGAGGTCCTCACCGGCTTGCCGTTGTGCCAGCAGATCTTTGCTTCAGCTAGATGCCTTCTTCATGCCCGAGCTGTGTGCCTAGCCCCAGCCTTGGCCATGTCCTCCTTGGCCGATCAATAGTCACATCAACAGTAGCAGCCGTTGCCGTTGTCGGTGCTGGCATTAGGTATACATCACCGTCGATTGATTTGATTTTTATTTAATAGTCATGGATATTATTGCATGATAAAATTGGGTGGATGACATAGATTGATTTAAAGAGGGATACTTTGATGGAATTATGAAATTGAATTGAATAAGCTAAACATGTTGTTGATCATAAATACTTGATAATGTCGTGAATAGAGAGTGATTCGAAACCCTATATGCTTGTGATTAGGGTAAATGTTAATTTATTCATGTAGATAATTGTGAGGTGATCATGATGTGTGATTAAATTATATAACAGGTTGCAAGTTAACTAAATTGGCTTAGATGCATGCCTTAAGAACAAAGAATTAAAGTTAATCATGGAGTGCATTTTGATAATTTGGATTATTAGAAAACTGCTTCATTGAAATATAAAGTCTTAGGGCCACGACAAATAATATTTTAGCAATTCCATTTTTTTTAGTAGCGTCAGAATTTGCTTTTAATACAGGTGAAAGAGTTATTAGTGATTATGGTAGCAACTCAAAATGGAATATAGTTGAAGCTTTAGTTTGTGCTCAAGATTGGCTACGTCCACAATATTGTGAAGATAGTGATATGAGGATGATAATGACTCAAGTAATGATTTAGATTGTACATGTTACTCCTAAGTTCTTACTATTTAATAGTGAATATTGTCTCTTCTTATTTATTTTGGCATGATTGTGTTTTTAGATTATTTTATGTTTTGATGTTATCATACTATTCATGTAGTAAGTTGAAGTACAATTTTATTCTAATATATATTCAATTTTTTAGATCCAAAATTGAAATAGAATTCTTTAATATCTACTTCTATTTGTTTTCTTTTGCATCACATATTCAAACATAAGGTGTGTTAAAAATTTTAATATTTACTTTTGTTAGTTGTTATGACCTTGGTAGTTATTAGAATACACTCATAAACTTTATTCATTGGGATGATTAGTTTAAAGTTTTTTCTATTGAATCTAGCAAGAATAATAAAATATATTTATTCATTTTACAAAATTTATTTATTTTTTATTTAATATAATATCTCACAATGGATGATATCAGTTAATTTTTTCCCCAGGGTGAAGGCTCAACAAAAGTTGTCTAAATATGGATGAAGGCTATAAAATATAGACTTTTGATAGCTTTCTTTTAATTTTGGGTTTACAATTCTAAGCATATTAGTTTTTTGGAAGCATATACTATTGAATGGTATCTTAGGTATTTTATAAAAAAAATTGAAACCTCATTGAAACTTGAAAAGTCCTTTTATTATTGAGATAGTTTATATAAAAATATTGATAGACTATTTTTCTTAACTTTAATCTCTATAATTATAAGTTTTTCTCTTGGATGAACTACTTTCGACTTTATGATTAAGCTGATTTCGAACTCCTAAAAAAGCTGGATTCGAGCTCCCAATTTAGCTAGTTTTATGCTCCCAAATGAGCTGATTTCAAGCTCTTTAAAATTTAACAGTTTAAGTGTATTTGTGCTCGAGTTGAGCTCGAATGACATCAGAAATGTTTGAGACAATTTTTAGCATATATGCTTAAAATTCGTTCGATCTCGAGTCGATCGAACGAACTTCGAGCTATTCGAGTCTAGTTCAAATGCAAGCTAAGCTTGGCTCGCTCACTGTTTAGTTGCCCTAAGCTATACAAATACACGTCGGTTGAAACATGATTATTAATCTGAAACTGTAGTTGGCTAAACAAAGAAATAAAGGCAAACTGCTCAATGAGATTGGCGGCAAAAAGAAGATATGGAAGAAATCAGGCTTGGACAGAGATTTCTACATTTGTTTTTCAATTTAGGTTGTTGATGCTTGTGTTGGCCCTATGGCCTCCAAAAGGTACTTGCAATAGGTGTCACGAGCCTCTCTTAATCCAAAAGTTAACCCAAAAAATAAGGCTTTCTCATTAGCCTATATACAAGTCACCAACATCATCCACGACCGATGTGGGATAAACCCAACAACTCCCCCTCACACATCGAGCTACCCCAAAACCATTATCGCCTGACAAACTCCCCTCAAATTAGACGGCCCTAGCAAACTCCCCATAAATCATCAGGTGAAATACATGAAGGAAACTTTGACAATCGGCGTAGGCAAATATCAAATCTCCCAAGATCGTAACCTGGCACTGATACCACTTTTTGGGCCCTATGGGCCCCCTAAAGAAACTTGCAATAGGTGTCAAGGGCCTCTTTTAATCCAAAAGTTAACTCAAGGAATAAGGTTTTCGATCATCATTTGACAAACTCCCATTAAATCATACGGCACCCACCTGGCAAACTCCCCATCCATAAATCTGGCAAACTCCCTATAAATCATCAGGTGGAACGCATGAAGGAAACTCCGACAATTGGTGTCGGTAAACACCAAATCTCCCAAGATCATAACCTAGCTCTAATTCCACTTGGGCCCTATGGGCCCCCAAAAAGACTTGCAATAGGTGTTACGAGCCTCTCTTTATCCAAAAATTAACTTAAGGAATAAGGTTTTCCCACCACTCCCCTTAAATCAGACGGCACCAAACTCCCCATCCATAAATCCTTAAATCAGACGGCACCAAACTCCCCATCCATAAATCCTTAAATTAGACGGCACCCATTTGGCAAACTCCCCATCCATAAATCATCACGTGGAACACATGAAGGAAACTCCGACAATCACCCAAACTCCTCATCCATAAATTATTAGGTGGAACACATGAAGGAAAGTCCAACAATCACCCACCTGGCAAACTCCCCATCCATAAATCAGATGGCATCCATAAATCCATCCATATATCCTTAAATCAGACAGCATCCATAAATCCTTAAATCAGACGGCACCCACCTTGAAACGACAATCGGCGTAGGCACCCAAACTCCCGATCAATAAATCATCAGGTAGAACACATGAAGGAAACTCCGACAATCACCCACCTAGCAAACACTCCATCCATAAATCCTTAAATCAGACAGTCCTTAAATCAGACGACATCCATAAATCCATCCATAAATCCTTAAATCAAATGGCAACTCTGATCTGACAATCGGCGTAGGCAAACACCAAATCTCTCAAGATTGTAACCTCTGACAATATCAGGTGGAACACATGAAGGAAACTCCGACAAAGGAAAGGAAACTCCGACAATCACCCACGTGGCAAACTCCCCAAAACGACATCCATAAATCCTTAAATCAGATGACATCCATAAATCCATCCATATAACTCCGACAATCACCCACGTGGCAAACTCCCCAAAACGACATCCATAAATCCATCCATATATCCTTAAATGTAGGCAAACGCCAAATCTCCCAAGATTGTAACTTCAACAATCGGCGCCAACGCCAAATCTCCCAAGATTGTAACTTCGACAATCAGCGCCAAATCTCTCAAGTTCGTAACTCTGACAATCGGCGTAGGCACACACCAAATCTCCCAAGATTATAACTTAGCTCTAATACCATTGTTGGCCATATAGGCCCCCGAAAGGGACTTGCAATAGGTGTCACGGGCCTCTCTTGATCTAAAAGTTAACTTACGAAATAAGGTTTTCTTATTATCTAATATATAACTCACCAACATCATTCATGACTGATGTGGGACAAACCCAACAACTTGTTGGTAATTGATTATCGGTATGAGGCTATGAGCAACAGTACAAGGTGATCTTTCCTTTGCATTTGTGATGAAATACCAATGGTTAGGTTATAAAACTTCCCTACTTCAAATACTTGTACAACAATGATACCATGAAATGTGAAATAGAATAATGGATGGCTTTTTTTAGTGACATAATGGATGTCTTTTCTTGTATTTAAAAATTAAATAAGATAAACCTTTTGTGAAGTTTCATATGGTTGTTGGCATTTGTGATTACAATATAATTTTATTGTGTACATGATTAAATTTTATTTTTTATTTTTGTTAGAAACAAATTACATCACAATTTGCTATACTAGAAAATATTTTTTTGCTAACCTTGCACAATACTATTTTTTATTTTCTAATAAAATTTATATTTCAAGCAAAAAAATTACAATAAAATTCATTAAAAATTTTATAAAATTTATTTGAGTTTATTACCAAAAAAAGGGGATTTTTTTATATTTCCAGACAGTGGAAAAAAGAAGCTTAATTACTTTAAAAATGGGGAAAATATAAATCATCTAAAATACCTTT
Organism: Piper betle; assembly: GCA_033002965.1. NCBI lineage: Eukaryota > Viridiplantae > Streptophyta > Magnoliopsida > Piperales > Piperaceae > Piper > Piper betle. The sequence continues at coordinate 140,102 of JAURVB010013760.1, read as the reverse complement.
AGGATTAAATTTAGTAATCCTTTAAAAAATAACAAAGGCAGCCTAACTGACCACATGTAACACCCCGTTTCGGCTCACCCATGAACCGACCCGGAAATGTCACCGGCGACCGAACCGTTCGTTAATCTACTAGATTCGGTTAAGCCGACCAGGATCTACTCTCGGCGTCTCAAGATGGAGATGCAAATATGAAATGTATAAATGAGAACGATTGGGTTCTAACGGAGTCCTACATGCATGCTATAATGTACAAGCAAAATAAGACAAAACAACAAATGAAAAACCAAAAGAAAATATATATTAGAAAAATTATGCTGATACTCGAAGGAAGGACTTAGAATTCCAAGTTGGGGAGTTCGTCTACCTTAAGACCTCACCTAAAAAGGGAGTGATCAGATTTAGAACATCAGGGAAGTTGAAGCCAAGATTCATAGGACCATTTCCAATTTTGGATCGAATCGGAAGTTGTGCATATAGATTAGCATTACCACCAAGCCTTGATGGTGTACACAATGTCTTTCATGTGTCAATGCTAAAGAAATATGTACGAGATGAGAATCACATTATCACAAATTTTGCAGATTTAGAGCTACAATCGGATTTAACCTACGAGGAAAAACCGATTCGAATCTTGGCAAGGGAAACAAAGACACTCCGTAGCAAGGAAATCCCTTTGGTAAAGGTATTATGGAGAAATCAGGGATCAGAAGAAGCGACATGGGAGACTGAACAGGAAATGGCCAGAAAATATCCTAGCCTTTTTGTAGCATAAAATCTGTGTAAATCTGATTTATGCTATGATATTTCGGGGACGAAATAATTCTAAGTTGGGGAGATTGTAAAGACCCGGAAAAAAAAATTTTTTAGCTGGTTAAGTATGAATTACCCAGTTAAATTGAAAAGTAATTTCTAATCGGACGATTCTAGTTGAATCAGTCGAGTCGAACACATTAATTAAGTGAACCATACCATTTAAGAGGTTGAGTGAAAAGGTTAAGTGAACCGTGTTAATTACCCAATTACCCGGTTAAAGGAATTATGATGAAAGGGTGCTTCCACAAACCCTAGCCGTCATTTATTCTTTAAAAAGGAGAAGGGGTTGTTGAACCTAGGAAATACCAATGGATGATGGGGTGTGAGAATTTAATGAAGGGGTCGTTGAACCTAGGAAATACCAATGGATGATGGGGTATGAGAATTTAATGAAGGGGTCATTGAACCTAGGAAATACCAATGGATGATGGGGTATGAGAATTTAATGGAGGGAATGGTTGAAGTGTATATATATGCAGGAGGAGGGAGTATTTCATCCCTCATCTCCGTCCCAGGCGACCTCCCCATTACTGTGTGAGTATTTCATCCCTCATCTCCGTCCCAGGCGACCTCCCCATTACTGTATTAGGGTTCACAGATCACAGTCAGACGTAATCACAAATCAGGTACGTATAATAGGTAGAACATCGTATTTTCCTTGTTGGTAGCCTAGGTCGGCCTGAGCCCAGATTCGACCACCATGCACGAAGTGCAACCGGGGTTAATGAATTGACTCAGTCCGACACTGGGTCGTGTTATGTGTGTGAATCATGTAATGCATCGATATTGTTTTGGAGTAGTGATAGCCGCCCCATAAAAAGGCTACGGCCGGGGTGAGTGAGGCACAGCGATTCCTCCATCGCACTAGAGAGTGGCGCAAGGGTGATGTGACCGCACCGCACTAAATGAGTGAGAGCTGCCACAAACGGGCATAGCAATACCGAGTGAGTGATAGCCGCTCATAAGAAGCTAGCGTGAGGCATTGGCACTGAGTGCAGTGATAGCCTCCCCATAAAAAGGCTACGGCCGGGGTGTGCGAGGCACTGGCACTAGAATTGGTAGTGAGAGCTTCCCCACAAACGGGGCATAGCAATCACCCGAGTGCAGTGATAGCTACCCCACAAAAAGGCTACGGCCGGGGTGTGCGAGGCACTGGCACTGGAGACGGTAGTGGTAGCCTCCCCATAAAAAGGCTACGGCCGGGGTGTGCGGATCACAGCGGACACCTCCTCCGCATTGTTTTGGAGTATAGCGGAATCGCTCCACCGCATATTAAAATAAACATAAGGAAATAGTGGAATGTACTTGTTTTGTTTTATCTATTATACTACTTAGTGTTGTAATCACTAATGCGGAATTGCCTCCGCAGGTGTGCAGATACAAGATTAGGTGATTGACATCCAGAGTATGGAGCAAAATAAATATGAGGACTCCTTTTCTTTTAAATTGAGAAATAAGTGTGGCTGCTGGGAAACGGTCCAAGACTGTGGGATGTTTATGTATGTTATTATTTATAAAAATGTTTGACATAATTACTTACTTTTGACTAACAACTAGCCAGTTAGGCCCACAATATCGTGAAAAATGGCGGGTCGTTACACCTGTGGCAGCAAAGTTTCCCAATGGATTCCCAGAAGAACTTCTAGGGTTACCTCCTAAGCGGGCAGTGGAGTTCGCCATTGACTTAGCCCCTATAACAACACCAATTTCTAAAGCACCATATCGTATGGCTCCTACAGAACTCAAGGAGTTAAGGAGTCAACTAGAAGAGTTGTTACAGGTAGGCTTCATCAGACCAAGTACTTCACTTTGGGGAGCCCCTATTCTTTTTGTGAAGAAGAAAGATGGATCACTTTGGCTGTGTATTGACTATCGAAAAATCAATCAAGTGACAATCAAGAATCGGTACCCCATACCGATGATTGATGACTTGTTTAATCAGCTAAAAACAACAGGAATATTTTCTAAGATATACTTGCGATCTGGTTATAACTAGTTGCGAGTAAAGGAGTTAGACATACAGAAAATAGCTTTCCGAAATCGGTATGGACATTATGATTTTTTGGTTACGCCTTTTGATTAAACGAATGCATCAGCGGCCTTTATGTCACTCATGAATACATTATTTCATGCATACTTGCACAAGTTTATTATCGTGTATGTGGACTTTATTTATTTTCATTATGCTATTTATGTTCAACGCAAGTGATTTCTACCCGACTATAGTTTAATAACCCATTAAAATAATTATTTTTAAATATTTATTACATGTTCGTATTATTTTTAACTCAATTCAGTATCGAGTCAACCCATATTTACAAAACTACCACCCTCCTCCTCCTCCTCCTTCTTCTTCTTCTTCTTCTTCCCGGCGCCATTCTTCTCTTCTCCAAAAACAGGTTCATCTTTCTCCTCCAACCCTTATCTTGGCACCCAATTGTACCACCATTTCAACTTCCCAACAAAGCATCAACAACAAGATAAAATCAGCAAGCAAGGAATCCTCAAGTGCGTGTTTTACAGCATTTAACCAATACGACCATGTACTGCACCATGGCGCCCAACTTCTGGCCTGTTCTTCTTCTCCCAGCCTTAAGACCCGTCCTTTCTTGCACCTTGCTTCCATTCAGATGTTCCATGACCCCAGGCTGGCATCAAAACAGGAATGATTGGCTACCTTTGAGCGTTGCGTGGAGGATGGTCGTTCTCCCCACTTCTGCATTTCACCGCCATTAATTCCACCGAGAAGGTCTTTGTGGACTACTCTGGCGGCCTGAACTGCTGTGAAGGAACCCATGATGCTGTTGACGAAGCACAAGTAGTGTCTACCCATCTCAACGTCCATTACCACACCTATTGCAGCAGAACGTCGCCACTTCCATTACCGTTGCAATTCTGCCCCTTCATCGCTGCAATTCCGCCATCCACCAGAAACCAGGGACATGTCGAGCCCTCCCTTCGACCCAGCAGCAAGAGAGGTCATCTTGCAATTGTTCTTACGGTTTCCCATCTTGCCAAAGTTTCAGGCTACTCAGCCATGGAAGGGATTCCAATTTTAGTTTAGTTTTGTTCTTTTCTTGTTGATTTACAACTTTAATTCCCATGCTTAACAAGCTTACTATCAATTAAAAATATGAAGGCAAGAAAACTAAGAAGAGGGAGATAGGAAGGATACCCAAGCAAGGAAGTTGAAGCTAAGATTCATAGGACCGTTCCCAATCTTCAATGAAGTTGGAAATTGTGTAGATAGACTAGAATTGCCACCAAGCCTAGATGGAGTACACAATGTTTTCCATGTGTTAATGCTAAAGAAATATGTACAAGATGAAGATCATATAATCACAATTTTTGCAGAATTAGAGTTACAATCATATTTAACCTATGAGGAAAAGCTAATTCGCATCCTAGCAAGAGAAATAAAAATGCTCAATAACAAGGAAATTCCTTTGCTAAAGGTATTGTGGAAAAATTATGGGTCAGAGGAAGCTACATGGGAGATTGAACAAGAAATGGCAAGGAAATACCCTAGCTTATTCGTGGCATAAGATTCTTATCATTGTAGTAGCCTAAACGATACTGAAGAAATAATTAATCATGATTGTTATGTTGCCCGTTATGATATTTTAGGGACGAAATATTTCCAATTTGGGTAGATTGTAATGATTGTGAAAAAAAATATATAAATATTCGACTCGGTCTGAGAAGGATCGAACGTTGGATTATTATTAATATATTATTAATATTATTATACTTTATTCTCTACCCGGTTAAATGAAATACAGGTGTTCGGGTAATTGGTTTGTTTATTATAACTGTGTAAAGACTATGAAAAAAATTTCTTTTGACTCGGTCGGGGAAGGATGGAACGTTGGAGAATTAATATTATTAGTTATATTATATTCTCTATACGGTTAATTATTATATTTTATTATTTTCCCAGTTATGTGGTTAAATGAAGTGCGAGTGTTGGGGTGTTTCCACTTACCCTAGCCGTCATTTTCATTTCATTTTTTATAAGGGACATCCACCTCACCCTAGCCGCTTTCATTCACTCATCTTTTTAAATGATAATAAGCTTAACAAGCATGAGAATTAAAGTCTTAAATCAACAATAAAAAAACTTAACTAAATTGGAAACTGGAAATCCGGCCATGGCCGACGGCTCTGAGCTTTTGGAAAGATGGGCAACGGTAAACAAACTTTGCAAGGCATCACCTCGCACCCCGATCGCCCCTCTGGCTGCTGGGTCGAAGGGATGGCTCAGCTGGACCCTTGCTGCCGATGGGTGGTGGAGTAACATCTGTTTGTGGGCGGAGTTGTAAGAGGTGACGAAGGTGATGGTGTTTCCTCTGAAATTGATTCTGTAATGGAAGATTCGGAGGGTAGACGCCAGTTGTTCTACGTCGACAACATCAGGGGTCCATTACAACAATTCCTGGTGCCAGCACCGGCCACTACAAATGACCTTCTCGCTAGAATTCATGGCGGCGACATACAGACATGGGGAGAATGACCTTACTCCCTTTGACGTCTAAGGGTGGCCGAACTTCCTGTTTTGATGCGGGCCTGAGGCTGTTGAACATCTGATTTGGAGTAGGGTGCAAGAAAGTGGTCATCTTGAGGTTGGAGAAAAGGATGTCATCTATTTTTTGCTGCAAAGAACAAGGTAGGAGAAGAAGAGCATTATGGAAGAAGAGATGGCAGTTCAGTAAGTTATGATTGACTTGATATGGCTCGAGTTAAAAATAATACTAACTAGTAATTAATCTTTCAAAATAATTATTCTAATGGGTTATGGGTTAAAGTTGCTAAACTATTTAATTATTGTACGAAATCATCATAAGTAATAAAAATACGGTAATGATAAACAATCAATTATTAATCAGCGCACTACAAGCGATTAATTTAAATCGGATGGTTATAAGTAATTAATAACATAGAGATTTTATCTTTATCATATTAAATTTAATATTAATTAAATAAAGTGATTATTTTAATAACGGCTTAGCAAGGTAGAAAATGGGCTAATAAATTATAATCTAACAAAAATCACAAGCTTTGAACCTAAATAACCTAATGAAAATAAATAAAGTTCGAAACTTTATTGAGTTGAATAATTTGAAATAATTTTGTTAGCAATATCTTTGAATTAGAATAATACAGATTATTTTCAATAATTTAATCGAACAACTAAATTAATTAATTGATATGAATAATGATAGCGAATAAAAATTATAACCGAAGGAAAATATACTAATAATAGAAATTAAATATTTATTTATAAGTGGATAATTATTTTATCATTTGTTAAGTGTGAATTATAATTTAGATAATTAATTTAAAAATGTATAGGATGATTTAAATAATTATGCACATGAATAATTTAATATTTAATGTTGTTGAATTTTACACATGATATCTATTAGTCATTTACTTGCATGCATTTCTACTCGAATAAAATTATACTTATATATAATTTTATGTTCTCGTTCAGATTAGGATTGTTGGTTATGGTTGCAAGTTCACTTACAAACTATCTAGGTCTGTATAATTATTTGAAATGTTATACTTTCCTTTGTTCGCAACCCTGGTCAGCCTGAGCCTGGATTCAACCACCACGCACTGAGTGCAGCTGGGGTCACGGAATTAACTCAGTTCGACACGGGGCCATACCCTTTAAAGTTACTATGTGGGATTCTTGGTCGACATTAGTATCTGACTACCATGCTCTAGAGCGCAACCGGGCTCGACTCAATTTGGCACAAGGCAGCACCCCTTGAAAGATGAAGCACCGCCCCCAGGCCGAAAGGGGTGATAGGGCGCAGTGGCGCAAGAAGGCTCATTATGCACTTGTGATACTGAGAAGGTGAGGTAATGACAAATATCGGTAACTACATACTGTGGGACACGTAGAGTTTGTGTGTGCATGCATGTGATGGTAGCTGGATGGGGCGGCCACCCCTCCCAACATATAAGAGCTTGGCGTAGGCTCATAATTACTAAAAGACTCGTGAAATGATAAGAGGGATTATATTGACTTATTTCATTTAATTATGCGGCTTAGTGGTTTTATCACTAACGCAGAATTGCCTCCGCAGGTGAACAGCTTTGGACTGAGAATAAGAGTGTGGTGGGTGTTTCTTTCGTCAACCAAGGTTTGGTGAATTGATAATAAATTAGACTTCCTTTTATTTCTCTCGTTTTATAAATGTGGCTATGTGAACATGCTATCAGAACATGTTTTTTTTTATGATTCATAAATTCTAGAGTTATTTGTTATATTATGAATCATGTTCTAGAATGTTGTTGTTATAAGTTTTAGGTAACAGCCGGTCTGGTTTGGGTGAGTCGTTACAAGAATTGCAGTCTCTAGCGTCTTATGATTTTCATGCATGGGATTGGGATAATGGGCAATGCTACGGCGAATTCTTTCGGTGCTTGCCAAGTTAAGCATCCATACCAGTTCGTTGGCCACGGCTCACACCGTGCATGCTCACAGTGCTTGGCTTGTGGTTGTGGGTTGTCGTGCAGAGGGGAGGGGAGCATTCCTGGCGGTGCTGCTGGCCAGATGGTGTTCGCCTTACATTCCTGGCAGTGCGGCTGTCCAGGCATTGTGTGCCTTGGTACATGGTTAGCTGCTGTAAAGCACGAGCTTTAGGCTTCCAATTGGATTTCTAGGGAAGGTTGTAGTTGATGGAGGACGTGATCTGCTTTTGGTGTCAAGATAAGGGTTGGAGAGGAAAGACGGGTCTGTTTTTGGTGCCAAAGATGAGGTTTCGAGAAGAGAAGAGTGTCGGGGAAGAACATGATGGCAAACTTGTAAATATAACTTGACTTGACACGGCTCGAGGTAAAAAATAATACTAACTCGTAATAAATCCTTACAATTATTATTTTCATGGTTATGGTTACAATTGCTAAATTAATTAATTATTGTACGAAATCACCAAGAGTAATAAAAATACGGTAATGATAAAATTGTTGATAATTAGTAAATTTACAATATACCAATCGGATGGTTATAAGTAATTAATGAAATAAAGATTTCACCTTTACCATATTAAATTTAATATTAGGTAAATAAATGACTATTTTAATAACGAGTCAATAAGGTAGAAAATAGGTTATTAAACTATAATTGTGTAAAAATCACAAACGTTTAACCTAAATGCCATAATGAAAAATAAATAAAGTTCAAACCTTTATTGAGTTGAATAAATTAAAATAATTGTATTACTAATATATTTGAATTAGGATAATACAAATCATTTTAAATAATTTAATAGAACAACTTAATTAATTAAATTGCTATTAATAATAATAATGATTAAATATTAAAAACATGAATTAAATCATCAAGATAATGGTTAATTAATTATCATCTCAAAGCAAAATATACTAATAATAGTAATTAAATACTTAATAATTATTTTATCATTAGTAAAGTGTGAATTATGATTTAGATAACTAATTTAAAATGTAAAGTATGGCTTAATTGAATATGTCAAATGAATAATTAATTATCTCACTAGACTTGTTATAAATGTTGAGAATTTAATAATTAATATTGTTTAATGTTGCATGCTTTATGTTGTTGAATTTTAATAATGATATATAATAGTCATTTATTTGCATGCATTTCTACTCGAATAAAACTATACTTATGTATAATTTGATGTCCTCATTTAGATTAGGATCGTTGGTCACAGTTGTAGGTCCACTTACAAACTGTCCAGGTCCGTATAATTATTTCAAATGTTATATATTCCCTTGTTGGCAACCTTGGTCGACCTGAGCCTAGATTCAACCACCATGCACCGAGTGCAACCAGGGTAAATGAATTAACTCAGTCCGACACGGGCCACACCCTTTAAAATTACTATGTAGGAGTCTTGGTTGACTTGAGTTCCTATCTGACCACCATGCGCCGAGCGCAATGGGGTCCACTCAATTCGACATAGGGCAGCACCACTTGAAAGATTAAATACCTGCCCCCATGCCAAAAGGGGTGACAGGGTGTAGTGGTGCAACACAACTCATTATGCACTTGTGATATAGAGAGGGTGAGTCAATAGCAAATATCAGTAACTACAGGCCATGGGCCACCTAGCATGTGTTCGCATTCATGGGATTGGAGCTAGATGGGGTGGCCACCCCTCCCAGCATGATTGGAGCTCGACATAGGCTCATAACAACTAAAAGTCTGGAGAAATTAGTGGTTATATTTCTAACTAAAAGTGTGGTTGGTAGATCTCTTACCGACCAACGTTTGGTGAATTGAGAATAAATTGGACTTGCTTTTATTCTCCGGTGTTATAAATATGGCTGTGGGAAACGGTCAGAGATTGTGGGACTTTATTTTTATGTATTATCACGTGCTATCAAAACATGACTTCTTTTTATGATTTATAAAGTTCAAGACTTATTTGTTGGATTACGATTTATGTTCTTGCATGTTATGTTTACCTCATCTATCTTTTTAGTAACCGGGGCCTGGTTAGGGTGGCTCATTAAGGAGGTTCTTGCCAATCAGCGACTGCTGTCACTTTTGATGGATGCATTGTAACTCTGGCATTTGAGATAATATGACAAAAGAAGTTTACCTCCTTCAACCAGAAGTCGCACTTTGAGAGCTTGGCAAATAGTTGATTTTTTGTTAGAACTTGAAGAGTAATGGACAGGTGCTTCACATGCTCTTCTTCATTATTTGAATAAACGTGAATGTCGCCCACAAACATAATAATAAACTTGTCCAAGCATGCATGAAATACAGTGTTCATGAGTGGCGAAAAGGCCACTAGCGCATTTGTTAGATCACAAGGCATGACAAGAAGCTCATAATGTCCATAATGTGTTCGAAAAGCCATTTTCACTATATCTGACTCCTTGACTCGCAACTGGTGATAATCAGACTGCAAGTCTATTTTAGAAAATACTTCGGCTGTTTTTAGTTGGTCAAACAAGGCATCAATCCACAAAGTTTGTAATGGCCCAGCCCAAAGTGCAACGTAATGGGCCTAAGTCATTTCTTTAAAATGGATAACCCAATTTAAAGATCTCTAGTTCATTCTCACTTACAAACAGGATCTTCTCCTAGTAGGTATTAGATATGGGATTAAGTTGAGGGATCTCACAATCCACCCACCCTAGGAAATTTTGTCCCTAAAATTCCTACACTTGGCCCTTTGCTAACCCTAGGCCACAACCTTCTTTGGCCCGTGACCGGCAGCCTAGCCAACATCCCTAATCTAGCCCACCATCTAACATGTAACTAGGTTGCTCTGATACAATATGTAACATTCGCGCCCATAGTGCAACGTCATGGGCCTAAGTCATTTCTTTAAAATGGTTAACTGAAGTTAAAGATCTATAGTCCATTCTCACTTCTAAAGAGGATCTTCTCTCAGTAGGTATTAGATATAGGATTAGGTTGAGGGATCTCACACAGTCCATTCCCAATAATACATTATATCCTTTTACCCCATACATGATAAAATTCCACACATAGGGTTTCCCTTGTATATCTAAGGATATGTTAGTCACTCCCAAAGTTGTGACTTCCCCATCTCCTGTTGCAGTAGTGACTCTATAGGACTTGGATAATGGGGATGCTTGGAGTCCTAACCTCTTGACTATTTGAGATGAAATGAATGAATGTGTACACCCTGAATCAAATAAAACATTCACAATGACTCCTTCGATTAGAATTTTACCTCGTATAGAGTGATCAACCTCCTCAACGTTGTCGACTTCAACTACAAATAGTTTTGCCTTCCGTTTGTCTGCCAGTTGTGCAAGTGTCAAGTAGCGAATAGGAACTGGTGCCTTCCCTTTCGCAGGCTTCTCCTGTTGTTGCCTCGGGTAGCACCTACGGGGCTCCCTGCATTTCCTTGAATTCATATTCTTGCAATTTTGACATAGCCTCAATAGGATATCCTAAAACTTCCTTTCAAGGTTCCCCCCCTGTTCCCTCGATAGTTTTGCTGCTGGTCTCCTGCTGACCTACTTTGGTTAGTAACAGGGTTGGCATTTTTGTGATGTGAAGTAACCTTTCCCTACTTCTGTGCACGGTCATACTCGAACTCCAATTCTTGAGTAGTGGCTGAATCGATCACCTCGGTTAATGTACTCCTTGGCACTATAGCAATCTTACCCCTCAATTCTAGCTTCAATCCCCAAAAGAATTTGTCAGCTCTAGTTTATCAATTGCCAGAATCCCAGTCACAAAATGCTCTAGGTGTAAGAATTTCTTGGCATATTCTAGGACTAAATCCTCCCCCTGAACCAAATTGGCGAATCTGTAAATAATGCTTGACTAGATACGAATCAATTTAAAAATAATATGAACTCGTAATAAATCCATTAAAAAATATTATTTTAATGGTTATGGGTTACAATTGCTAAACTAATTAATAATTATACGAAATCCACATAAGTAATAAAAATACGGTAATGATAAATAGTCGATAATCAATCGGCGTACTACAAACGATTAATTTTTAATCGGATGGTTATAAGTGATTATTTCACCTTTACCATATTAAATTTAATACTAGGTAAATAACGTGATTATTTTAATAATGAGTTAACAAGGTATAAAATGAGTTATTAAACTATAATCGTGTATGAAGAACCTAAATAGCATAATAAAAATAAATAAAGTTTGAACCTTTATTGAGTTCAAGAATTTAAAATAATTAGAAATATCTTTGAATTAGGATAATACAAATCATTTTAAATAATTTAATCGAATGACTTAATTAATTAAATTGCTAATAATAATAATAATGATTAAAGATTAAAAACGTGAATTAAATCATCAAGATCATGGTTAATTAATTATCATCTCAAAGGAAAATATACTAATAATAGTAATTAAATACTTAATGATTATTTTATCATTAGTAAAGTGTGAGTTATGATTTAGATAACTAATTTAAAATGAAAAGTATGGCTTAATTCAATATGTCACATGAATAATTTAATATTTAAGATTGTTGAATGTTGCATGTTTTATGTGGTGAAATTTTAATTAGTCATTTAGTTGCATGCATTTTTATTCGAATAAATTATTCATATGAATAATTTTATGTTCTCGTTCAGATTAAGATTGTTGGTCATGATTGCATGTTCACTTACGAACCTTTTTCCCTTTTTGGCAGCCTTGGTCGGCCTGACACAGGGTCGCACCATTTAAAATTTGTATGTGCGAGTGTTGGTCGACTTCAGTTTATATCTGACCACCATGTGCTGAGCGCAACTGTTGTAGACTCAATTCGACAGAGGGCAGCACCTGCTGAAAGATTGAATACCAGCCCCCATCCAGAAAGGGGTGTCAAGCCGCAGTGGTGCAAGATGGCTCATTATGCACTTGTGATACCGAGAGGGTGAGTCAATGGCAAATATAGGGAACTACATGCCGTTGGCCACGTAGCGTGTGTGCGCACGCATGGGATTGGAGTTGGATGGGGTGGCCACCCCTCCCGGCATATTAAGAGCTCGACATAGGCTCATAAAAACTAAAAGTCTCGAGAAATAATAATAGGGATTATATTGACTTCTTTCATTTAATTATGTAGCTTAGAGGTTTTATCACAACGGGTCGGCTTACAAAAAAAGATAGATGGGGTAAACATAACATGCAAGAACATGAATCATAAGACACCAAATAAGTTTAGAACTTTATAAATCATAAAAAGAAGTCTTGTTCTGATAGCATGTGACAATACATAAAAATAAAGTCCCACAGTCTCTGACTGTTTCCCATAGCCACATTCATAACAAAAGAGAATAAAATAAAGTCCAATTTATTATCAATTCACCAAGTCGTGATTGGTAAGAGATCCACCAACCACACTTTTAGTCCTCAATTCGAAGCGCTCACCTGCGGAGGCAATTCCACATTAGTGATATAACCACTAAGTTGCAAAATTAAATAAAACAAGTCAATATAATCCCTAGTATCATTTCTCAAGAGTTTTAGTTGTTATGAGCCTATGTCGAGCACCAACTATGCTGGGAGGGGTGGCCACCCCATCCAGCTCAAATCCCATGCATGCGCACAAATGCTACGTGGACCATAGTCTGTAGTTACTGATATTTGCCATTGACTCACCCTCTAGGTATCACAAGTGCATAATGAGCCGTCTTGGACCATTGCACCCTTTCACCCCTTTCAGCATGGGGGTAGGTATTTAATCTTTAAGGGGGTGCCGCACTGTATCGAATGAGTCGACCCCAGTGGCACTCGGCGTAGGTGGTCAGCTATGAACTCATGTCGACCAAGACTGCCACATAATAATTTAAAGGGTGTGGCCCCGTGTCGGACTAAGTCAATTCCTTGACCGAGGTTGCACTTGGTGCATGGTAGTCGAATCTGGGCTCCAGCCGACTTAGGCTGCAAAGAAGGGAAAATGCAACATTTCAAATAATTATATGGACATGGATAGTTCGTAAGTGGATCTGTAACTAAGACCAACTATCCTAATCTGAACGAGGACATAAAATTATTCATAAGTATAATTTTATTCGAGTAGAAATGCATGCAACTAATGACTAATATATATCATTATTAAAATTCGACAACATAACGCATGCAACATTCAACAATATTAAATATTAAATTATCAACATTTACAGCAAGTCTAGTGAGATATTTAATTATTCACGTGACATAATCATTCAAGTCATACTTTACATTTTAAATTAATTATCTAAATCATAATTCACACTTCACTAATGATAAAATTAGTAACTTATGGTATTTAACAAATGATAAATAATTATTAACTTATAATGAAGTATTTAATTACTATTATTAGTATATTTTCCTTTGAGATGATAATTACTTAACCACGATCTTGAGGATTTAATTTATGGTTTTAATCTTTAATCATCCTTATTATTATTAGCAAGTTAATTAATTAAGTCGTTCAATTCAATTATTTAAAATGATTTGTATTATCCAAATTCAAAATTATTACTAATACAATTATTTTAAATTATTCAACTCAATAAAGGTTCGAACTTTATTTATTTTCATTATGCCATTTAGGTTCAACACTTATGATTTTTACATGATTATATTTTGATAAACCATTTTCTACTTTGCTGACTCGTTATTAAAATAATCAATTTACTTACCCTAATATTAAATTTAATATGGTAATAGTGAAATCTTTATTGCATTAATCACTTATGACCATCTGATTTAAATTAATAGTTTATACTATACCGATTAATTATCAACAAGTTTATCATTTCCGTATTTTTTTACTCATGGTTATTTCATAAAATAATTAATTAGTTTAGCAATTGTAACCTATAACCATTAAAATAATAATTTTAAGGATTTATTACGAGTTAGTATTATTTTTTAACTCGTGCCATGTCGAGTCAAGTTATATTTACAAGTTTGCCATCTTCTTCCTCCCCGACACTCTTCTCTTCTCAAAACCTCATCTTTGGCACCAAAAAAAGACCTGTCCTTCTTCTCCAACCTTTATCTTGCCACCAAAACCAGATCACGTCTTCCATCAACTACAACCTTCCCCAGCAATCCATTTGGAAGTTTAAAGTTCGTGCTTTACAACCCTGCACCAAGGCGCACTATGCCTTGCTAGCAGCACCACCAGAAATTCAAGGCGAACACCATCCGGCCAGCAGCACCATTGAGAGTGCTCCCCTTCTCCCCGCATGACAACCCACAAACTCAAGCCAAGTGCTATGAGCATGCATGTCACGAGCCTTGGCCGACGAACTGGTATGGATGCTTAACTTGACAAGCACCGAAAGAATTCCCCACAGTGTTGCTCATTTTCCCAATCCCATGCATAGAAATCATAAGATGCTAGAGACTGCAACTCAATTATACTAAACAAACCAAATACATAGCATAGGACGTTGATGAAGCAGCAGCAAAAGTAAGGCAATATTGAATTGACGAAACAGCAGAAATTTGCATGGCGGCCACGAATTGAAGAAGTAGCAGAAAGTAGCATGGCGATCATGAAATGCATGAAAACTAAGAATAGGGAGAGCAAGGACAGAGCCGACTCCGATAAGGAAGAGGAGAAGAAGATGAGAAACAGGTGACTAGGGTGAGGAAGACGTCCCCTCTCAAAATAAAATGAAAATATCGACTAGGGTGTTGGAAAACACCCCAACACCTGTATTTCATTTAACCGGGTAGAAAATAAATATAATAATATAATAATATAATAATAATCATAATAATCTAGCATTCGATCCTTCCCAGACTGAGTCGAATATTTTATTTTATTTTATTCTCACAATCTTTACACAATTCAGATCTCATGATTGAGACCCTCATAAAAGCTCTCTATTCTCTTTCCTTCTATGGGAACCAATTCCAAAGCAAATCTTCCTGGAGCTCAGAATCTAGTCTCATCCTGGACCACTATCATAGGACCCTACTTTAGTGTCTTGAATTCCCACTCCTTTCTCTTCCTAACATCTGATAGAAAGTAACTTCCCTTCAAATACCTCTCTAAACTCTTCGTAGGTGATGTCCTGAGGTTGTCGTTGGGTAAATATGGAATTTTACATTGAATCCCACCATATTCTATCTTCATATTGGAGTGCCCCTGTAATGATGCATACCTTGTGCTCCATTTGCATGTCATACCACCAAATACTCCTATGACTGTTGATATCCATAGGAATGGCTTTTCTGCATCCAACTTCCCAAAGAATGGTCGTCCACCATTCTTCACAAACTTTTGTACTACCACAGTTCCAAATTCCTTGCATCAACTAATCTGTTAGATCCTTCTCCTAACCCATACTCCTAAAACTGGGTTCCTGTAGCTGCTGGTACATGGTCAAATACTACAGCTCCACTTCCACCTGCAGTCTGCATGCTACCTACTATTGCAGGTCCATTGACATTGAGTCTAATTCTTTTCTTATATGGGGCAAATAGAGGAGTCGTTGTTGGAGTAGTCCTCTATTGCAGCAGTGGGGGAGGAGGTAGCGGTGAAGGGCCCATGAAACTACTGACTCTCCTCATGCCTCATCATCCATTGTTGGTCTCTTCTCATCTCTTGCTACCGAGAGGGCTATTGTCTGGGCTCTCTCTTGAGTTCCTCTTAGTTTTGGTACATCTATATTTGAGCCTCTACCAATCTGGCTACATCTCTCTCTTGTCGTCTACTCCTATTGCAGTGACTGTCACAATAATAGCCCTCACTGCATCAACTAAGACTGGCACACTTGCCTCTCCTTGAGGTAGTCCATGGTTAGCTAGATGTTGTGTCACTATGACCATGCCTAAGACTATCTTGTATGGGCAATGGAGGGGATGGGGCTCTAATCTACCTCTTACGAGTTTGTCTCACCATCATGTTAATAATCCCTTATCTAACCTAAACTGTAAAGATCGTAAAAATAATAATAATAAATAAATAAATAAATTATGTTGCTTAAAAAAAACTTTGACTCGGTTTGGGAAGGATAGAACGTTGGAGAATTTTAATTTTTTAAGGTGGGATAATTTAAGGGAGTTGGATAGCGTCTCTACCTAGTTAAATTCTCATGTTGGGGTGTTTTCCCATACCCTAGCCGTCACTACTTCTTCTTCACCATCACTAGTTCCAAATCTCTTCTCCTCTTCCTTGTCAGAGTGAGCATCGTCCTTGCTTTGGTATCTTCCCTTTATTCTTTTCTTTTTCTTTCTTCCATGTGCAAGCACGTAGACTTCATGTTTAGACATCACTGTTCATTTATTTGGTTGTTTGTTGGTGGATATCATGATCTGTTTTATTAACAGATGATTTTAATGTTATAAATTGTTATCAAAATTACATTAATCTTAATTGATAATAAGTTTTAATAATCATGGGAGCTTAAGGTTGTATATCAACAAGATAACCAAACTAAATTACATGACTAAGATTCATCCATGGTCGACAAGTTCGTAAGTTCAGCAAAATGGAAAATAGCATGGGATGCGTTGCCAAGGATCGCCACATTCCCTGACGGCCCCTCTGGGTGTTTGGTGGATGGGCTGGCTTGCCTTGTCCCTCGTTCCGATGGGTTGATGGAGTTGCTCCAGTTGGTGGGACTGAGTTCAAGAATGTGACAAAGGCGGTGGCTTTCCTCTGAAACCCGGTGCTGGATCCTTTTTCTCCAGCCCACAGGAGAATTTGAAGCCCAGAAAACCTAGCCCTGCCGCCGGCACAATCCACGTTGGTGACCTCCTCATCGGGAATCAACGGCCACAATCGTTCTGACATCAAAGGATGATCCTACTCTCTTCGTCGATCAGTTTATGGCTGATCTTGCATGTACTGACGCCGGCCTGGGGTAGCAAATGGCCAAAAACAGAGGCGTGGTGATGTCAGTGTCGCAGCCGCTGAAAGGCGACCAGGGTTGGATGCGGTGACACTGCGATCGCATGGCGGGGCTGGGTAGTGATGATCGACGGCGGCCAGAAGCGATCAGTGGTGGTGGTGACAATGCATAGGTGGGTGGCTAGGGTTTGGGAAAGAGAAGTCATAAAGTGTGAGCTTATTAATACAATTATTTTAAATTATTCGACTCAATAAAGTCTCGAACTTTAATTATTTTTATTATGCTACTTAGGTTCAATGTTTGCGATTTTTACCTGATTATAATTTAATAAATCATTTTCTACATTACTAACTCGTTATTAAAATAATAACTTTATTTACCTAATATTAAATTTAATATGGTAAAGGTGAAATCTTTATTTTAATAATCACTTATAACCCTCTGATTTAATTTAATCGCTTGTAGTACGCCGATTAATTATCAACAGTTAATCGTTACCATATTTTTATTACTTATGGTGATTTCATACAATAATTAATTTGTATAACATCTTTAACCCATAAACATTAAAATAATTAGTTTTAAAGATTTATTTTGAGTTAGTATTATTTTTTGACTTGAGTCCCATATTTACAAAACTGCCATCTTTTTCTGCCCCAACGTTCTTCTTCTCCTACCTTCTTCTTTACACTAGAAAATAGATTACGTCCTTCTTCTTCTTCAACCCAAAACCAGATCATGTCATTCCCTAACTGCTTCCCTTCCCTAGCAATCCAATTGGAATCCTATGCTCATGCATTACAACAAGTATCCAAGGCAAATCATGTTCTGCACCAAGTCGTGCAACTCCTGGCCAGCAGCACCGTCGGGACTGGAAGGTGACTCCGTCCAGCTAGCAGCACCACCGGGAACGCTCCCCTTCTCCCCGCACGATGACCCAACGTCAAGGCTAAGCATCTACCCACTGAAACTTCCATGACAGCATCCGTTTCAGCGGCACATCACCACTTTCATCACCCTTGCAACTCCACCCACTCACAGCTGCAATTCTACCACCAACCGAAAACCAGGGATAGGGCAAGCCATCCCTTTGACCCAGCTCATAATATATATATATATTCCACCGTCTTTACATGATACATCGCTGCACCTCCGCAGTCCTGATAGCATACAATCATCCAGATTCTCACCTACATATATAATCCAAAAAAGTTAGTAACAAGCTTTACTAGTCAATAAATAACTAATATTCAAATGGCATAGGAGAGCTGACTCTCCTGTTAAATGAAATCATTCATGTACTTCTTTATACAATCTCTCATGAGGGCACTAATTAGGTGCCAATAGCCTCGGCTCGACAGCATCACATTTTGATTCATCTCATGTTTTTAAAAATTTTAAAATTATCCCTTGCACAAGAAAAATCAATTTTTCCATTAGCTCTCCACATCCTTTGTACTAATCCTAGTGTTGAGTACAAAGGAGGAATAGTCTCAGGCATGCACATTTAGTAACCTTTGAATCCACAAGTCTAGACATGTGCTGCGTTGTAGTACTCTTAATCTCCCACACTTCTTCGCCGTTAAGGAACTCAAAGGTAAGAGTTATTAGGTTCCCTCCGGAATGGAACAACCCACTCACCAATCCAAAGCCTGCTTTGACTGACACGTGCCCACTCGCAGTTCACGTGAGTTGACTTTCTAGTGTCTCACATCTCCATGGAAGACAACGATAAAATTATATGTACATAAGTCTGAGTAGGCATTTTAATATTGTAGGTTTGAAGGCATCATGATTTGAATCTGAGTTCTCAAAAATAAACTGGAGGGATCGCATCCTCTAGTGTTGTTAACCCGCATATTCATACGACTAAATAGTCCATGTGGAGTGGGATGCGATAAATCCAACACTCGACACATCCACATACCGATTTAAATAAATCACAATAGAGTGATGGAGTAAAACTAGAAGCGAGTCCTCAACGGGTCTAGTATGAGCTCCAATCGTGTTCATGTGCCTAGGCATCGAACTCTTACTCCGTACCTACACATCAAAGGTAAAAGCTAACACCCACTATGATGCAACCACACATCCTATATCACACTCACATCAAGGCACTCCTCACATCAATTCACATCATGATCAACTAAATTACAATGTGATTAATCGGAAACTTATACTTAATTTACCAAATTAGGTCATTAACATTTATTCAACTCAATTCAGGTCATACAAAATTCTTTTATTTATAACCTAAATAATTTACCATGTCAATCAATCAAATCCTAGCATGTTGTGCTAATAATTATCAATTTTAATTAATTAGGTTGTAGCTAATTATACCTCACGTTGTCGATGATCGGCATTAACTAGGGTTTGTCGTGCAATTCATGACTCAAATTCGGCACCTAGTGGCATGCAAAGTTAGAACTGGTTTAGCTAGACAAATCGGGCGAAAATCTTGTGATTTCCAACAAATTTCAACGAATCTGATTTTTCGGCAATTTCTTGCCATTTTATGGCGAGTCTATTGGGGATATGGATCGTCACCGGCTGAGAGAGCTCAACCCAACTATGGTGGTCATGAGGGCGGCTGCAGTGGTGATGGTTTCAAACAACAGTGTCTAGTCGGTTGGGGTCGGTTGGCTTGTTCAATTGGCCCTTGGCTGGCCTTAGATGTGGTGCTCGGTGTGGGGGAAAGCTTCCTAGGATGAAAGGGGAGGGCGTCAATGATGGCGGCATGAGTGAGCAGTGTCGAGGTATCGTGGAGGCGGTGGCAGCCTGATAGAGGGACAAAGGCACGTCGACAACGTCAATTGGCAGCAGTGCAAAGGTCAGAGTAGGCATGGGCGGTGTGAATCAGGGTGGCATTGAGTGCCGATCGGGGGTACTATCATATACTCTGATTACTCATTTCTCATCACATCATATACTCGGGTGCACTTGACCCTCATCACTCATAACACATGGCTGTCCTTGGCCTTGCACACGGGAGTTGGAGGATGCTACTAAGGTCATGTAATAATTGGTACTTTAATCATTATTATTTAGTTTATATTTTCTTCTTTGACTAGATATAAATAGCGGACTTCTTTTTCAGCCATATAAAATTTTTCTTTGTATATTTAGTCAAGACTAATATGACGATACGTGGAATTTTACATGTTTTCTGGTTGATTATATTGAGTTGAATCATGTTCATTAGATGTCTGCAAAGTTTTCAAGTTATTCAAGAGGTGAAACGCTTATTGGAAAGACCATAATTTACACTTGATACTTCATAAACTTACATTAATTAAATGATCACTCATAATTAAGATTACTTAATGAAGTAAACGTAAAAGTTGTACTGAAATAAAATTAACTACTGATCGTTTAACAATATCACCATGATTATCCACAATATAAACCCATATATCCAAATAAAATACATCTGCCAAGTACTTGCTTTGGAAAAATGTCAACCATACTGTCATTATACTAATACACAAATAAATTAAAAACCTACTAAGTTATGTTCTTCCATCCATGCCTCCAAGGCCTCTAAATACCTGCATACAAGTGAACTTGTCTGCCAAGTACTGATGACAATAATGATTCCAATACTTACATATGTATTGAACAAGTAATTAGAGAAAAATAAGACTATTCTACAAACAAATAAGCAAGGTAAAAACCAAGAAAAGCTTCAATCATACTTACACATAACTAAACATAAATAAATAGGCGTAACTGAATAACGTGTAACATGCACTTGCAAATAATATGACAACTAGATTTATTTGTAACATGACATAATACTTGATAAAATATAAACTTAATTAACGTAAATATGACATATTACTTAATATATGATAAACTGAATAACTAATTAATACTACTCATGTGACTTACTATAAAGCCCTAGTAAATTAATCTAATTAGATCTAAACATATAAACATAATGAGTTAATTAACTTAGATGTAAGTCTTGGTAAGTTTACTTAACTAAATAACATGAATACTAAGTTCAATATCAAACATGGGCGGTATGAACAACACATGAAAATACATAAAAAATCCAAAAACTACGTGTTAGTTTTGGCTTTCAGATTGCTTCTAACTCCTGATAAATTTAGTACATAAGTACCTGCTAAGAGTTATTGCATCTTAACTCACTATTGGGAGATGTAGTAGTCGCCACAAAACCCACATGATAACATGAATAATAACTAGTGGTAATCACTAGTGTTACAAGACAATAGCCATAGAACATGGACTTTGATCCTTGCTTAAGGGGGACCATAAAGCACCCTAAATAATGAATAAACATGGTCCTGATCTGGGTGCAACTCAGAGCTCCTAGTGTAATGACCCGCCCGTTCCGAGCCACAAGCCAAGTGTTACTATACGAAACTAAATGTTAGTAAATTAATTTTTTATTAATTTTCAATCATTTTAAATATACTATAAGCTCGGAATAATTTAAGCTCATGAACCGGACTAAAATCCCACTACCATGCAAACAATCTCGGGGAAAGAATAGTCTAATAATAGAGTCCTCGAGTTGTCCCGACTCTACCTATCCTTCCATGCTCATACCTGCGGAGGCAATTCCACATTAGTGATAAAAACACTAAGACGTAAATTACAAGAAACAATTAATATATTCCCCACAACATCTCAATTACATCTTTTAATAATTATGAGCCTATGCTGTGCTCTTAATATGCTGGGAGGGTGGCCACCCATCCAGCTACAATCCCATGTATGTACACACACGTTATGTGGCCCTCGACCTGTAGTTACCGATATTTGCCATTGACTCACCCTCTCGGTATCACAAGTGTATAATAAGTCATCTTGCGCCACTGCGCCCTATCACCCCTTTCGACAAGGGGGCAGGTATTTAATCTTTTAGGGGTGCTGCCCTGTGTCGGATTTAGTCAATTCATTGACCCCAGTTGTGTTCAGCGAATGGTAGTCGAATATGAACTCAAGTTGACCAAGACTCCCACATAGTAATTTTCTTTTAAGGGTGCTGCCCTATGTCGGACTGAGCCAATTCTTTGACCCCGATTATGCTCGGCGCATGGTGATCGAATGTAGGCTCAGGCCGACCAGGACTCCCAAACCGAAATATATAATATTTCAAGTTATTATACGAACTTGTAATTGTGATGAGGTATCCGCAACTACGACCCATGATCCTAATATGAATGCAATTTCTCTAAAGCCAAATGTTCTCACAAGCAATCAAGAGGATGTTTCATTTAACAATAGAACTCTCCTTTATATAGAAGAATATGTGTGGAATTCAAGAAGTCATTATATTAAATTTCATTTATATGTGTGGAACTTAAAAGTCATTACATTAAATTTTATAGAAAAGAATGTAATCACTTATAACTATATCATTTGTGTGATAATGAAAAGTCAAAAACTTACTATTAAGTGAATACGAATGGGTTATAAATAATATTGATTCTTAAAAATTTATTTAATTAAATATTATGTATGGTTCGTTCTAATATTTATAAAACCCTAAATAAAATAACCTAATTATTTTTTTCAGGGTTTTACAATCTCCGTAGCTTAGGAATTTTCGTCTTCGAACATATAATGAGGAGAAAAATTGGGCTCCCCAGCTTGGGAATCTTCGTCCTCGAAAATATAATAGGGTCATGAGTAGTTTTTTTTTTTGATTTAAGCATTACCACTCATATGCATAGCTAAAGTGGGGCACACTGTCATATGACACTGTTATCCATATCGCATAGGTGACCCACACCACCCATATTACATAGATAACACCTTTGATTCTAAAGGCGTCCCATATACACTCATTGCTTTAGGTGTCACGTGCACCTAGCAAGACACACAAGTGGCACACCTATAATGACTTACAATCTAAAGCAATGAAAATTAATTTTATAAAAACCTATGAGCCGAACCAAAATCCCAATCTCATGCAAACAACTCGAGGAAAGAATAGTCTAATAATAGAGTCCTTCAGCTATGCCGACTCTATCCATCCATCCATGCTCATACCTGCAGAGGTAATTCCGTGTTAGTGATAAAAACACTAATTTGTATGATTACAAGAAACAATTAATATATTCCCCACAACATCTAAATTACATCTTTTAGTGATTATGAGCCTATGCTGAGCTCTTACTATGCTGGGTGGGTGGCCGCCCATCCAGCTACAATCCCATGTATGCGCACACACGCTACGTGGCCCTCGGCCTGTAGTAACCGATATTTGTCATGGACTCACCCTCTCGGTATCACAAGTATATTATGAGCCGTCTTGCGCCACTGCACCCTATCGCCCCTTTAGGGATGGGGGCACGTATTTATTCTTTCAGGGGTGCTGCTCTGTGT
Organism: Piper betle; assembly: GCA_033002965.1. Taxonomy (NCBI): domain Eukaryota; kingdom Viridiplantae; phylum Streptophyta; class Magnoliopsida; order Piperales; family Piperaceae; genus Piper; species Piper betle. The sequence goes on along the minus strand of JAURVB010013760.1, from coordinate 116,609 downwards.
CGGATTGAGTTGATTCATTGACCCCGGTTGTGCTCGGCACATGGTGGTCGAATATGAACTCAAGTTGACCAAGACTCCCACATAGTAATTTTTTAAGGGTGCTGCCCTATGTCAGACTGAGCCAATTCTTTGACCCTGGTTGCGCTCGGTGCGTGGTGATCGAATGTGGACTCATGCAACACTCCCAAATCAAAATATATAATATTTCAAGTAATTATACAAACTTGGAATTGTGATGAGCCATCCGCAACTACGACACATGATCCTAATATGAATATATAATTTCTCTAAAGCCAAATGTGCTCACAACTTATATAGAAGATGTTTCATTGAACAATAGAACTCTTCTTTATATAGAAGAATATGTGTGGAATTGAAGAAGTCATTATATTAAATTTCTTTTATATGTGTGGAATTTAAGAAGTCATTACATTAAATTTTATAAAAAAGAACATAATCACTCATAACTATATCATTTGTGTGATAATGAAAAGTCAAAAAATTACTATTAAGTAAATATGAATGGGTTATAAATGATATTGATTCTTAAGAATTTATTTAATTAAATATTAAGTATGGTTCATTCTAAAATTAATAAAACCCTAAATAAATAACCTAATTATTTTTTTTCAGGATTTTATACCTAGATGCTCAGCTACAACCATCCTCGTATACAGAAAAATATAACTCTATAACACAACCCAGACTAGCTTACACATCTAAATGATATGCCATGATATGAACATGATGATTATGTCATACTATATACTAATAACACTATTAACAATCATAGAATATCATACAAGCATTTTATAATTTTTAACTATTCATTAAAATAGCACACGACAATCATAAACATGAAATAAACCAAGAAATTAAGTTTGGGTATGAGTGGTGCGGGGTTATGAAACTCGGCTTTTAAATGCCACGGAGTTGAGCCTTTGTTCAGAAGTTTCACATGAGTGCCACGACTCTACAAATCTCAGCTTTAGGTGCCGCAACACTATGTCATGTACTCGTCTTCTACAATGTTTAGTGCCATAGTGCTGGGCTCAATTATCACAAACAAAAACAATATTTGAACACTCACAAAACATCAAATCATGGGTTATAACAATTTTTTAATCTAGTTTGATTTAACCTACTTTGTCATTGTATTATTTTGAGAAAGACATGTTTATTTAAAGAAAACAATTACCAAGCATGCTATATATTGTTTAATCATCTTAAACCATGGTTAGATCATAGAAATTAGTTGATAAACTTGTTTACAACATGTTTTAATATAGTTTAACATGTCATACATCAATTTTATTAATGGTACTATCATGTAAAATCATAAAACTTACAAGAATAAACAAACAATATGAAGAATACATGAAACAACTAGATTATGATCATGATGCATGAATCTATACAAATTACTCGTTTTAGTTGTAATTACTAAGCTTTTCTTTGTTATTTTTCTACATCCTTCACCACAATCAACTCCACACACTCCCTAACAAAAACAAAGCACAAAGAGAGATAGGGAAAGAAGAATGCACAAAGCATAGACTAACATCATTTTTTCACATAGTTTAACTTAAATTCACAATGGTTAGCACACACTACACCAGACTTTGGTGCATCTCCCTTAGACAAGGACGAAAGTGCATGTTCCATGGCTTTTGCCTTCATGACGGTAGTGATCACCAACAGTCATTATTCATGTTATCACGTGGGTTTGTAGCAGGCACTGCATCTCCCAATATTTTAGTTAAGATACAATAACTCTCAGGAGGTACTTTTGTACAAAATTTAATAGGAGTTGAGGCAACCCAAGAGCCAAGATTAACACATAGTTTTCTAATTTTCCATATGTTTTCACGTGTTGTTCATAGCACCCATGTTCAGTATTTAACTCAACATTCATGTTGTTCAATTAAGTTAACTTACCAAGGCTTGCTTGTAAGTCACATGAGTCATTAACTGAGTATGTTTGTATGTTATGAGCTAATTAGCTTAATCTACTTGCGCCCCTTAGTAGGTCACATGAGTAGTATTAATTAGTTTTTAGTTTATCATATATAAAGTAATATGCCATGTTAAGGCTAATCAAGTCTAAATGTGATCAAGTATTATGACATATTATAAGTAAATCTCTTATCATGTTATCTACAAGTACATGTTACACATTATTTAGTTATCCATGTTTTATTTATGTTCAGTTTTGAGCAAGTATGATCAAAGTTTTACTTTGTTTTTACCTTGCTTATTTATTTCCAGATTAGTCTTATTTTTCGCTAATTACTTATTTACTAAGTATGTAAGTAGTAGACTTAGTATTGTTATCAACACTAAAAAGACAAGTTTGCTTGTACACGAGTATTTAGAGGCCATGGAGTGACAGGATGGAAGAACTTTGGTTATTAGGATTTTACTTTATTTGCATCTTAGTATAGCAATTTAAGGTACACTTTTACTGAGTAAGTACTTGGGCAGACATATTTTATTTAGATATATAAACATACGTAATAGATATTTATGGTGATATGATGAAATGATTGGTAGTAAAATTTATTTTTGTATAACTTTTATGTTTACTTTAGTAAGCATTGTTAATTATGTATAATCATGTAGTTGATGCAATGATCCCAGTTTATGAAGCATCATGTGTGAATTGGGGTAGTTACAAAGTTTGCATATGAGCTCGATTTCATTTTTGTTGCCATATTTACTCTACATATGCCCTCCTTGTTGAAATATCTTCTGACTAACACATCTAGAATAATAGATTGTAACAAACATATGTCGGAGAAATTTTTGTTTCTTTGTGTGATGTGTTGCAAATAGCTATTGAGGCAACCACCTATATGGATTTGGTGAATCAAGTTTTTCATGAATAATTAGATGATTTCATCATTGTATTTGTGATTTGATGAATAATGAGCAAGAACATGAGGAACAACTAAAATTAGTTCTTGAAGTATTGAGCAAGAACAAGTTGTATGCCAAATTCAGCAAATGAGATTTTTCGATGACAAAAGTTTTATTCTTAGGTGAGATTGCTTCCAAAGATGGTATATCAGTAGATAGTTCAAAAGTGGCCGCATGTATGGTATGGAGTAGCCAAAGAATGTCACTGAAGTTAGGAGTTTTCTATAACTTGCTGGGTATTAGTCAAGATATATCAAGGAATTCTCCATAATAGAAATTACTTTGACTTCTCTAACAAAGAAGGATAAGAAATTTACATAGGATCAAGAATCTGAGAAGAGCTTCCAAACATCCAAGCATTGTTTGACAACAGCATCAGTTCTAATCCTGGTTATTGTTATTTATATTGATACTTCTAATCAACGTTATGGAGCCATCGTCATGCAAGATGATAAAGTAGTATATGCTTCTAGACAGTTAAAGGTTCATGAGAAGAATTATACTCCACATGATCTAGAATTAAGAGCACCAGTTTTTGCACTGAAGGTGAGGAGACATTATCTTTGTAGAGCTAAATTCGAGGTGTTCACTGATCACAAGAGCTTTAAATATATCTTCACTGAGCAAGACGTGAACCTAAGACAGAAGATTGCTAAAGTTTATCAAAGATTATGATTTCAGCATTGCTTTCCTCTAGGAAAAGCTAATGTACTTGCTGATGCTCTTAGCCAAAATACATGTGGACAACTATCCAACATTATCCAAAAAGTGAAATTTGAACATCAAGGGCTACAAGGACAACTTCAGCCACTAGAAGTACCTAAGTGGAAATGGGAAAGTATTACATGTAATTTTCTGGTTGGACTACTTAAGACCAAGAGAAATCTTCATGAAATTTGGGTAGTGATAGAATGACTTACAAAATCTGCTCACTTTATTCCAATTTGAATGACAAGGAGTATGGACCAGTTAGTAAAACTCTACATAGACAATATAGTGAAATTGTGTAACATCCCTTGAGCGATTCATCATTTGGCCGAATTGAAATGTTATATTATTTATTATTGTTATCTCTTAATTTAATTATATGGAAGACCATGCCCACAAAACCTGTTAGGATATAAACCTAAGTGGCGTCTTGGATGGAAGGCAACCACTACCCACAACCGCAACAAGCTATATATATATATATATATATATATATATATATATATATATAAACAGTATTCAAAATATAATAAATTAATGGAAATACAAGTTTCCAATATATGTGGTTATTACATCAATATACTCAACCAAGGTTAAAGATATTCAATGACCAAAATAAAATGGGAAAGTAGCAAAAACCAACACGATAACAATGTGACGGCAGTATTTGTATGTGTGATGACTTAAACATCATCTTGCATCAACTAGCAACACTCTAGGCACACCACCCACATAAATATTAGAAGAAAAAAAGCCAGTAATAAGTTATAAAACAAGTTACTGGTCAGCAAAATTAAATATTTATAATATCAAACTAGCAAACAAACTCATTAATTAATATTAAAGTAAAACAAGAAAGGGGTAGTATACCATAAGAAGAATCCCACAACAAGGAAAGGAAGGTACACAGGTTTGTGACATGCAGCTGATCGGATAGTACCCTTTCTTCTATCTCTCCAATTCCGCCATGCTCCTCTCCTCTTAGCTCTGAATGCAAGCAAATATATCATAGTCATGACATTCGCCTCAGAATATGGTACCCATAACCCAATGCCACTCCAGGTGTTAGAAGCTCATAGATGCAGGGGTGAAAATGATGCAGCAAGAAGAGAAAGTAGAGTGTTGCGTCAATCTCATCGACATTGAAATAACTAGGTTCCTTAATAGGTCACGCCCTAGGATTTACCCCTCGAGTGGGTTTTACTTGAAACAACATCAAAGAATCTCCCCACTCTCAAAATTGCAAAAACATAATATAATAATATTATGCTTAGGTAGGTAATAATAATATTAAAAGGCTTCGTAAACAACCTAACTTGCGATTGATCATTTGCTTTCGAAAATAAATAAAGAGATCTCATCCTTAAGGGTTATTAAATATGACGATTAAATGACCCGAATTAAGTTGATTGTCATAAAACAACCACTTAACTCATCTTACGATATAAAACAACCCACCCATCCGATAAGCATAAAATAAGAAATGAGTCATAAACAGACCTATTCTTGAAGCTCTAAGTAATCTACCGGTGAGCTTGAACAATGAAACCTATAAACAAACCCAACTCAACATCTAACACAATCTATGTGATCCATGTAAGAGGATGTGTGATCAAACAAGAAAAGATTAATTTAAATTAGTTGTTATATATATTTGTACATTCCAATATATGAATAAAAAATATGACATGAATGAATGAAAAATAATAATAACAAAATAATAGTGCAAGAGTTACAAAAATAGATGATTTAACAAAATTAAAGGTATATAAGATAAAGGTTCCAAATCTGGTCAAAAGTTATAGACTTTGATGAAATGTAAAATAAAAAAGGATTAAATAACATACTCAAAAGTATAATGGATCACCATAGATTCAACAACGGAAATATGTACTTCAAAGTGTAGTTGACATACAGGCACCTCGATGTGAAACCAACTTTGATCGCAAATGTTGGTAAATTCCAATGGACTGCAATGTTGGGAATATTGAACAAAAATTGGAAGGATGATAGTAATACGATTTAGAACTCAAGGAAGATAGACGTGTTTATAAAGATAGTTTTTCATAGAAAAATAATAACACAAGGAAATCAAAAGACAATGAATCATGCTATAGGGATTTAAAGAGGCGTACATGAATGCATGCACAATAAATAGACAAGACCCACCATGTGGTATGGTCTATTAATGTGACATGACTCATAACAACTTTACGACTCTAATTAAATTGTACTTACACAAATTTTCTATCTTTTGTAATGGTACATGTAAAACCCCAGTTTTGGCATAGGATTTTACCCGATTTTAGTTTTGTCCAAATCAGGTAGTCTCGAGTCGGTTAGAGCGAGCTCAAGCCAAAACAATTTTAAGAATATTAGTATTAGGCCCAAATGAGCATATGAGCATATTATGGAGGTTGAGTATGCCCGACATGCTTATGATAATTTAAGTTATGGTACAATAGAGCATGAGTTATAACTACATACACGAGGTATACATATGATTTTTATGAGTTAGCTATGGTTTTAGGCCTAGATCTAGGCTGTTGAAACGTTAGTATCCTTTTGAGATTTTAAGGGTACCTCATTTACATGCATCTTAGGGATTTTCAATCCCCGGTTTGTGCCTCTGTGAGCCTAGCTTTATGGAGTTCAAGGTTCAAGCCTCATTTAGCATCCTTGCCTCAATTCATGCTTATAGAGCCACTTTCAAGGCTCGAGTCAGTTTTGACATTAAATAGTCTCGATCCAATCTTTCTATCCATATGTATATTGCAAATACCCAAGGTGGGTCCCACTAGGTTACAAGTTGTCATATGCTCCGATCGTGCCATGTGGCAAGATATGAGCCATTCACATGAACCATAGATATCTCCCATTTATATTTCAAACATTTCCATTGATTTTCAGAGTTACACCCCTGCCATTTTGACCACTTTGGCTTGCAGCAGGCCAGACCTTGCCCCTCATCCAACCACGAAATCGGTATGGTCATGACCACCTTGCGGCTGGTTATCTTTCCGTACCCATGATCGCCTTTGGTTCCACACCAATCGCTTCCAGGGATAGTGTATTTCTAGTCAATTTTTGCCACCACCGCCATACTTTTGGACCATTTTTCAGTGCCGAAGAGTATCCTCTGGCGCAGCTGACCACCCCAACAGCTTCCCATCATCGAGATCTCCATTTCGAGACCACTTACAACCACCGATGTTGTAACGACCCGCCCTAACGAGCCGGGAGTTACTCAAAAAGATAAATGATGTAAACATAACATTCAAGAACATGAATTGTAACATGGCAAATAAGTCTAGAAATTTATAAATCATAAAAATAAATCATCTTCGGATAGCATGTAACAATACATAAAAATAAAGCCCCATAGTCTCTGACTGTTTCCCATAGCCACATTTATAACACAAGAGAATAAAAGGAAGTCCAATTTATTATCAATTCACCAAACTTTGGTTGGTAAAAGATCCACCAACCACACTTTCAATCCTCAGTCCAAATATACTCACCTACGGAGGCAATTCTGCGTTAGTGATAAAACAACAAAGTCGCATAATTAAATGAAACAAGTCAATATAATCCATATTATCATTTCTGGAGACTTTTAGCTATTATGTGAATATGCTGAGCTCCAATTATGCAGGGAGGGATGGCCACATCATCGAGCACCAATCCCATGCATGCCACACACGCTACGTGACCCACAGCTTGTACTTACCGATATTTGTCATTGACTCACCCTCTTGGTATCACAAGTGCATAACGAGGCGTCTTGCCCCACTGCGCCCTGTCACCCCTTTCGGCATAGGGGCAGGTATTTAATCTTTCAGGGGATGCTGCTCTATGTCGAATTGAGTCGACCCTGGACATGCTTGGCGACAGCCCTAACCGGCCTGAGTATTACTTAAAAAAGTTAAATATGGTAAATACGGTAAATAACACGGACATGAATCATAACACGAATGAAAAGTAATTGTAAACATACTATTCATGAACATGAATCATAGCACGATGACTAAGTCTAGAAAATGTATAAATCATAAAAATAAAACATGTTCTGATAGAATTTCACAATACATAAAAATAAAGGCCCACAATCTCGGACCGTTTCCCATAGCCACATTTATAACACAAGAGAATAAAAGGAAGCCCAATTTATTATCAATTCACTAAACCTAGGTTGGTAAAAGAACCACCAACCACACTTTTATTCTTCAGTCCAAAGCTATTCACCTGCAGAGGCAATTCCGCATTAGTGATAAAACCACTAAGCCGCATAATTAAATGAAACAAGTCAATATAATCCTTTTAATCATTTCACAAGACTTTTAGTTGTTTTGAGCCTATGTCGAGCTCATAATATGCTGGGAAGGGTGGCCAGCACATCCAGCTACCATCTCATGCATGCACACACACGCTTCGTGGCCCATGGCCAGTAGTTACTGATATTTACCATTGACTCACCCTCTCGGTATCACAATTGCATAATGAGCCTTCTTGTGCCACTGCTCCCAGTCACCCCTTTCAGCTTGGGGGTAGGTATTTAATCTTTGAGGGGTGTTGCCTTTTATCGAATTGAGTCAACCCCAATTGCGCTCGGTGCATGGTTGTAATGATCCAGCCCAAAGTGTAACGTAATGGGCTAAGTCATTTCTTTAAAATGGGTACCCCGGAAGTTAAAGATCTATAGTCCATTCCCACTTATAAACATGATCTTCTCCCAGTAGGTATTAGATGTGAGACTAAGTTGAGGGATCTCACAATCAGTGTAAAGACCCGGGGAAAATTTTTTTTTCATTAGTTGGTTAAGTATGAATTACCCGGTTAAATTGAAAAGTAATTTCTAATCGGACGATTCTAGTTGAATCAGTCGAGTCGAACACGTTACTTATCCATTTAACCATTTAAGTGAACCATACCATTTAAGAGGTTGAGTGAAAAGGTTAAGTGAACTGTGTTAATTACCCAATTACCCGGTTAAAGGAATTATGGTGAAAGGGTGCTTCCACAAACCCTAGCCGTCATTTATTCTTTAAAAAAGGAGAAGGGGTCGTTGAACCTAGGAAATACCAATGGATGATGGGATGTGAGAATTTATTGAAGGGAATGGTTGAAGTGTATATATATGCAGGAGGAGGGAGTATTTCATCCCTCATCTCCGTCCCAGGCGACCTCCCCATTACTGTATTAGGGTTCACGGGTCACAGTCAGACGTAATCACAAATCAGGTATGTATAATAGGTAGAACATCGTATTTTCCTTGTTGGTAGCCTAGGTCGGCCTGAGCCCAGATTCGACTACCATGCACCGAGTGCAACCGGGGTCAATGAATTGACTCAGTCCGACACTGGGTCGTGTTATGTGCATGAATTTTGTAATGCATTGACATTGTTTTGGAGTAGTGATAGCCACCCCATAAAAAGGCTACGGCCGGGGTGAGTGAGGCACAACGATGCCTCCATCGCACTGGAGTGCAGTGATAGCCGCCCCATAAAAAGTCTACGGCCGGGGTGTGTGAGGCACTAGCACTGGAGTGTAGTGATAGCCACCCCATAAAAAGGCTACGGCCGGGGTGTGTGAGGCAGTGGCACTAGAATTAGTAGTGATGGAGTCAATACTCTATGTATAATGATGGTGTGTTATTGTTATGTAAATGATAATTTCGATGTGTTTGCTTGAATGAATTACTTGTGATGAAATGAACTGATAAATATGAATGAGTAGGGAGCCTTGGAGTTAAGACTCGGCTTGGGTAAAAACGAATGAGAAAATGATTTAATGTCAATGTAGATTGTTATGTGTTATCGTATTTTCATAAAATAGTATATATTTTCTTTTGGTTTCTCATTTGTTGTTTTGTCTTATTTTGCTTGTACAACATAGCTTGCATGTAGGACCGCATTAGAACCCAATCGTTCTCATTCATGCATTTCATATTTGCATCTCCATCTTGAGACGCCGAGAGTAGATCCTGGTCGGCTTAACCTAATCTAGTAGATTAACGAACGGTTCGGTCGCCAGTGACATTTCCGGGTTGGTTCACGGGTGAGCCAAAACGGGGTGTTACAGCCCTGAAGCAACAACAGGAGCAACCTGAAAAGGAGAAGACACTAGCTCCAAATCGCTACCCAGCACCTGCAAAACCAGTGGACAAAGGGAAGGCGGAACTTTTTGCAGTCGAAGTCAAGGATGCTGAGAACGAGGACCACACAGTTCGAGGTAAAATTCTGATTCAAAGTGTTAGTGTGGATGTTTTATTTGACTTGGGGTGTATGCATTCGTTCCTATCATCCCGATTAGTTAAGAGCTTAGGACTCCAAACATCTACATTACCTAAGACTTATAGGGTCACCACCGCGCAACGGGAGAAGGGGAGGTCACAACGTTAGGAGTGACTAACCTATCCTTGGATATACAGGCGAAACCCTATGTGGAATTTCATTGTCTATGGGATAATAGGCTTTGATGTACTGTTGGGAATGGACTGGTTGTCTGCACACTAGGCTTTTCTCGACTGTAAAGGGAGGAGAGTATTGACTAAACCTTGTAATTGTGAGATGGGGGTCATTTTCCAAGGGTCATGGAATGATCCATCCTCCTGTATTGTGTCGGTCAGTGAGGCAACTGAGTGGTTTGGTGAGGGTTGTAAAGATTTTTCGGCAACTCTAGAGGAGCCTGAATCCAAACCCAAAGAGTTGTCCATGATTCCGGTGGTAGCAGAATTTTCGGACGTATTTCCAAGTGAACTTCCAGGGTTACCTCCTAAGCGGGCAATGGAGTTTGTCATTGACCTAGCACCGGGAGTATCACCAATTTCTAAAGCACCATACCGCATGGCTCCAGCGGAACTCAAGGAGTTAAAGAGTCAATTAGAAGAGCTATTGCAGGCAGGCTTCATACGACCAAGTACTTCACCCTGGGGAGCCCCTATTCTTTTTGTAAAGAAGAAGGATGGCTCACTTTGATTGTGTATTGACTATCGCCAGCTAAATCAAGTGACAGTCAAGAATCAGTACCCCTTACCGAGGATTGATGATTTATTTGATCAGTTGAAAACAGCTGGAATATTCTCAAAAATAGACTTGCGGTCTGGATATCATCAACTACGGGTGAAGGAATCTGACATACAGAAAACGGCTTTCCGAACTCGCTATGGACATTATGAGTTTCTGGTTATGCCTTTTGGTCTGACAAATGCACCACCGGCCTTTATGTCACTTATGAACACGGTGCTCCATGAATACTTGGGTAAATTTATTATTGTGTTTGTGGACGACATTCTGGTCTATTCAAATAATGAGGAGGACCATTGGAAACACTTGTCCATTGCTCTTCAAGTTTTGAGAGAGAATCAATTGTTCACCAAATTATCAAACTGTGACTTCTGGCTGAAGGAGGTGAACTTCCTCGGACATGTTGTCTCAAAGGCGGGAGTTGCAGTGGATCCGTCAAAAGTGAAAGCAGTCATTGATTGGCCACAACCTAAGTCAGTCACTGATATCATAAGCTTTCTCGGTTTGGCAGGTTACTATAGGAAATTCATTAAAGACTTTTCCTTAGTAGCATCGCCGATGACCAAACTTACAAGGAAGGGGGTCAAGTTTGAATGGAGTAGTAAGTGTGAGGAGAGTTTCCAGTCTCTAAAGAAGAGTTTAATAACTGCACCAGTCTTGACCCTGCCAAATGGTAATGAAGGATTTGTAGTCTTCAGTGATGCGTCTCGGTTGGGTTTAGGATGCGTCCTTATGCAAGATGGTAAGGTGGTGGCTTACGCATCTCGCCAATTGAAGATTCACGAGCAAAATTATGCGACCCATGACTTGGAACTGGTAGTAGGAGTTTTTGTCCTAAAGATTTTGAGGCACTACTTGTATGGGGCCCAGTTCAAAGTTCTCACCGACCATCAAAGTTTGAAGTATATCTTCACCCAGAATGACCTTAACCTTCGACAGAGACGGTGGATAGAATACTTGAAGGACTATGATTTCCAAATTTTATACCACCCGGGAAAAGCGAACGTTGTGGCCGACGCGTTGAGTCGGAAGGGCAAGATGGACAAGGGTCAACAACTAGCTAGACTTTGGGCTATGTCAGCTGAGGTGGTAGCTATTAACCCAGTGGAACGAATGACAGGAATACTGGTGAACCTGGTTATCTCCAATGAATTGGTGGGCCGAGTTAAGCTAACACAAATGGAAGATGAGAAGCTGAATGAAATGTTGGACAAAACTCCCAACATTGTAGCAGATTCCAACAGTGTAATCAGATTTAGAGGGAGATTGTGTGTACCCAACAATGATGCATTAAAACGAGATATTTTGGAAGAAGCTTATCGTTCAAGGTTCTCAATACACCCTGGTGTTACAAAGATGTACCAGGACTTGAAACGAACCTACTGGTGGGTTGGAATGAAGAGGGATGTGGTGGATTTTGTTTCCAAGTGTCAGACATGCCAATTGATCAAAGCCCAACATCAACTACCCGGTGGATTATTACAACCTTTAGAGATACCTACCTGGAAATGGGTGCGTGTCACATGTGATTTTATTACTAAACTCCCAAGGACTTTGAAGAGACATGACTCTATATGGGTAGTTGTGGACCGTTTGAGTAAGGCAGCTCATTTTATCCCCACAAAATCAACAAGGACTGCGGAATACTTAGCAGAACTGTACATAAATAACATTGTCAGGCTGCATGGAATTCCGAAGGATATAGTCTCTAACAGAGATCCCCTATTCACGTCACATTTTTGGGAAGTTTTCCAAAAAGCTATGGGGACCCAACTCAAGTTAAGTACAACATATCACCCCCAAACTGATGGTCAAAGTGAGAGGACCAATCAAACCTTGGAGGATTTGTTGAGAGCTTGCATCCTCGACTGGGGAGGAGATTGGGAGAAACACTTAGCCTTGGCTGAATTCACCTATAATAACTCTTACCAAGCCAGTATAGGAATGGCACCGTTTGAAGCCTTGTCGATCTCCATCATGCTGGTTGGCGTCTACAGAGATGGTTATAGTCGGGCCAGAGATGGTGAGAGAAGGAGCTGAAAAGGTGCAACTCATCCAGCAAAGGCTTAAGGCAGCTCAGGATCGGCAGAAAAGTTATGCTGATACTCGAAGGAAGGCCTTAGAATTCCAAGTTGGGGAGTTCGTCTACCTTAAGACCTCACCTAAAAGGGAGTGATGAGATTTAGAACATCAGGGAAGTTGAAGCCAAGATTCATAGGACCATTTCCAATTTTGGATCGAATCGGAAGTTGTGCATATAGATTAGCATTAGCACTAAGCCTTGATGGTGTACACAATGTCTTTCATGTGTCAATGCTAAAGAAATATGTACGAGATGAGAATCACATTATCACAAATTTTGCAGATTTAGAGCGACAATCGGATTTAACCTACGAGGAAAAACCGATTCGAATCTTGGCAAGGGAAACAAAGACACTCCGTAGCAAGGAGATCCCTTTGGTAAAGGTATTATGGAGAAATCAGGGATCAGAAGAAGCGACATGGGAGACTGAACAGGAAATGGCCAGAAAATATCCTAGCCTGTTTGTAGCATAAAATCCGTGTAAATCCAATTTATGCTATGATATTTCATAGACAAAATAGTTCTGAGTTGGGGAGATTGTAAAGACCCGGGAAAAAAAATTTTCATTAGCTGGTTAAGTATGAATTACCCGGTTAAATTGAAAAGTAATTTCTAATCGGACGATTCTAGCTGAATCAGACGAGTCGAACACATTAATTATCCATTTAACCATTTAAGTGAACCATACCATTTAAGAGGTTGAGTGAAAAGGTTAAGTGAACCGTGTTAATTACCCAATTACCCGGTTAAAGGAATTATGGTGAAAGGGTGCTTCCACAAACCCTAGCCATCATTTATTCTTTATAAAGGAGAAGGGGTCGTTGAACCTAGGAAATACCAATGGATGATGGGGTCGTGAGAATTATAATGAAGGGGAATGGTTGAAGTGTATATATATGTAGGAGGAGGGAGTATTTCATCCCTCATCTCCGTCCCAGGCGACCTCCCCATTACTGTATTAGGGTTCACGGGTCACAGTCAGACGTAAGCACAAATCAGGTATGTATAATAGGTAGAACATCGTATTTTCCTTGTTGGTAGCCTAAGTCAGCCTGAGCCCAGATTCGACTACCATGCACCGAGTGCAACCGGGGTCAATGAATTGACTCAGTCCGACACTGGGTCGTGTTATGTGCGTGAATTATGTAATGCATCGACATTGTTTTGGAGTAGTGATAGCCACCCCATAAAAAGGCTACGGCCGGGGTGAGTGAGGCACAGTGATCCCTCCATCGCACTGGAGTGCAGTGATAGCCGCCCCATAAAAAGGCTACGGCCGGGGTGTGTGAGGCACTGGCACTGGAGTACAGTGATAGCCGCCCCATAAAACTGCTACGGCCGGGGTGTGTGAGGCACTGGCACTTGAATTGGTAGTGAGAGCTTCCCCACAAACGGGGCATAGTAATCACCTGAGTGCAGTGATAGCCGCCCCACAAAAAGGCTACGGCCGGGGTGTGCCAGGCACTGACATTAGAATTGGTACTGAGAGCTTCCTCACAAACGGGGCATAGCAATCACCCGAGTGCAGTGATAGCTACCCCACAAAAAGGCTACGACTGGGGTGTGCGAGGCACTGGCACTGGAGACGGTATTGGTAGCCTCCCCACAAAAAAGGCTACGGGCTGGGTGTGCGGATCACAGTGGATACCTCCTCCGCATTGTTTTGGAGTATAGCGGAATCGCTCCACTGCATATTAAAATAAACATAAGGAAATAGTGGAATGTACTTGTTTTGTTTTATCTATTATACTACTTAGTGTTGTAATCACTAACGTGGAATTGCCTCCGCAGGTGTGCAGATAAGAGATTAGGTGATTGACATCAAGAGTATGGAGCAAAATAAATATGAGGACTCCTTTTTTTATTTAATTGAGAAATAAGTGTGGCTGTTGGGAAACGGTCCAAGACTATGGGATCTTTATATATGTTATTATTTATAAAAAATGTTTGACATAATTACTTTACTTTTGAGTAACACCTAGCCAGTTAGGCCCACAATATCGTGAAAAATGGCGGGTCGTTACAATGGTGGTCAGTTATGAACTCCAGTTGACCAATACTCCCACATAGTAATTTTAAAAGATACGGCCCCGTGTTGGACTAAGTCAATTCCTTCACCCCGGTTGCACTCGGTGCACGGTGGTTAAATCTGAGCTGAAGCCCACCAACGCTGCAAAAACGAAAAATACAACATTACAGATAACTATATGGACTTTGATAGTTTGTAAGTGAACCTGCAACCGTGACCAACGATCCTAATATGAATGAGAACATAAAATTATACATAAGTATAATTTTATTCGAGTATAAATGCATGCTACTAAATGACTAATATATATGATTATTAAAATTTGACTACATAAAGCATGCAACATTCAACAATCTGAAATATTAAATTATTCATGTGACATAATGATTTAAGTCCTACTTTACATTTTAAATTAATTATCTAAATGATAATTCACACTTCACTAATGACAAAATAATTATTAACTCATAAGCAAGTATTTAATTACTATTATTAGCATATTTTCCTTTGAGATGATATTTACTTAACCACGATCGACGATTTAATTTACGGATTTAATCTTTAATTATTATCATTATTAATAGAAATTTAATTGATTATTTAAAATGATTTGTATTATCCTAATTCAAAGATATTAATAATACAATTATTTTAAATTATTCAACTCAATAAAGGTTCAAACTTTATTTATTTTCATTATGCCATTTAGAATCAACCTTTGTGATTTTCCCACGATTATAGTTATGCCATTTAGAATCAACCTTTGTGATTTTTACACGATTATAGTTTAATAACCCATTTTCTACCTTACTGACTCATTATTAAAATAATCACTTTATTTACCTAATATTATATTTAATATGGTAAAGGCGAAATCTTTATTTTTTTAATCACTTATAACCATTCGATTTAAAATTAATCGATTGTAGTATGTCGATTAATTATCGACCGTTTATCATTACTGTGTTTTAATACTTATGGCGATTTCGTACAATAATTAATTACTTTAACAACTTTAACTCATAACCCATTAAAATAATTAATTTTTAAGATTTATTGTGAGTTAGTATTATTTTTAACTCGAGTAGGTGTCAAGTAAAGCACACATTACAGATTTGGCATCGTCTTCTTCCCCTGACGCTCTTATCTTCTCCTACCTTCATCTTTGGCACTAAAACAGGTCACAACCTTCAATGCTTTTCCAACAATTCAATTGAACACCCCTATTGAGCACCCCAACACAGCGTCAACAACATAATAAAAAAGCAAGCGAGGAAGCCTCAAGTTCGTGCTTTACAGCAGCAATCCAAGGTGACACCACCATGCACCAAGGTGGCGCATGAAGCCTGCCCAGCAGCACTGCCGGGGTAGTTTTCCTTCTCCCCGCATGACAACCCACAACATCAAGGCTGCGCTGTGAGCATGCATGGCATGAGGCAAACACCGACTGATAGGCATGCCCAACCTTGACAAAGCACCGAAATAAAAACCAAACCAGAGAATATAACTACCCACAACCGCAGCCATTATGTTACCGATATCATGAATGCATGAAAGGCAGAAAAGAAAAAGATAAGGAAGGGGTAACTAAAGATGACATGCCCACGCTAATACCCTAAACCATGATAGTGTAACGACCCGCCCGAACCAGAATGGGTGTTACCTAAAAATATAATTGATGCAAAAATAACATTGTAGAAGATGATTCATAATACAACAATTAAGTCTAGACGTTATAAATCATAAAAATAAAACATGTTCTGATAGCATGTGACAATGTATAAAATAAACTAACTCAGAGTCCCACACTCTCAGACCGTTTCCCATAGCCACATTTATCACACAAGAGAATAAAAAGGAAGTCCAATTATTATTGATTCACCATACCTAAGTTAGTAAAAGAAGCACCGACTACACTCTTTATCTTCAGTCCAAAGCTATTCACTTGCGAAGGCAATTCCACATTAGTGATGAACCACTAAGTCGCATAAATAAATGAAACAAGTCAATATAATCCCTATTATCATTTCATGAGTCTTTTAGTTGTTATGAGCCTAGCCGAGCTCATAATATGCTGGGAGGGGTGGCCATCGCATCCAGCTACCATCCCATGCATGTGCACACACGCTACGTGGCCCACGTCTTGTAGTTACCGATATTTGCCATTGACTCACCCACTAGGTATCACAAGTGCATAATGAGCCTTCTTGCTCCATTGCCCCCTATCACCCCTTTCAGCATAGGGGTAGGTGATTAATCTTTCTAAGGGTGCTGCCTTGTAATCGAATTGAGTCGACCCTAGTTACATTCCAGCGCATGGTGGTTAGATACTCAAGTTGACTAAAACACCCACATAGTAAATTTAAAGGGTGCAGCCCCGTGTTGCACTGAGTTAATTCCTTAACCCCGGTTGCACTCGGTGCACGGTGGTCGAATCTGGGCTCAGGCCGACTAGGGCTACCAACAAGGGAAAATACAACATTTCAAATAATTATACGGACGTGGTAAGTTCGCAAGTGAACCTGGAACTCTGACCAACTATCCTAATCTGAACGAGAAAATAAAATTATACTTATGTATAATTTTATTCTAGTAGAAATGCATGCAACTAAATGACTAATAGATATCATGATTAAAATTCAACAATATTTAATATTAAATTATTCATGTGACATAATTATTTACATCTTACTGTGCATCTGAATTTAATTATCTAAATTATAATTCACACTTATCAAATGATAAAATAATTATCAACCTATAAACAAATATTTAATTACTATTATTAGTATATTTTCCTTCGGTTATAAATTTTAATCGCTATCACTATTCATAGCAATTTAATTAATTAAGTTGTTCGATTAAATTATTTAAAATAATTTGTATTATTCAAATTCAATGATATTATTGATATAATTATTTTAAATTATTCAACTCAATAAGTTTCGAACTTTGTTTATTTCCATTATGCTAGTTAAGTTCAATGGTTTTGATTTTTACACGATTATAGTTTAATAACCTATTTTTTAACTTATTAACTCATTATTAAAAGAATCATTTTATTTACCTACTATTAAATTTAATATTATAGAGGTGAAATTGTTTATTTTATTAATTACTTATAACCATCTGATTTAACTTAACCGCTTGTAGTACACCGATTAATTATCTACCATTTATCATTACCGTATTTTTATTACTTATAGTGATTTCACACAATAATTAATTAGTTTAGCAACTTTAACCCATAGCCCATTAGAATAATATATTGAAAGATTTATTATAAGTTAGTATTATTTTTAGCTCAAGCCGGTGCTAGTCAACCATTATTTATAGAATTGCCATCTTCTTCTTCCCCAACGCTCTTCTTCTCTTACCTTCTTCTTTTGCAACAAAAACTAGACATGATGTCTTCTTCTTCAACCCAAGACCAGATCACATCCTTCACTAATTGCTTCCCTTCCCTACCCATCCAATTGGAAGCATAAAGCTTGTGGTTTACAGCAACTATCCATGTCGAACTCTGTTCTGCACCAAGGCGCGCGATGCCTGGCCAGTAGCACTGCCGGGACTGCAAGGTGAATTCCGTCCGGCCAGCAGCACTGCCGGGAACACTCCCCTTCTCCCTGCACGACAACCCAACGTCAAGGCCAAGTGCTGTGAGCATGCACGGCATGAGCCTTGGTCGGCAAACTAGTATGGATGTCTGGAATCCCTCACAACATTGTCCATCCATCCTTGAAATTTTGCCCACTAACAGGTGTAATTCCGAACACTCCCCTTCTCCCTGCACGACAACCCAACGTCAAGGCCAAGCGTTGTGAACATGCACGGCGTGAGCCTTGGCCGGCAAACTAGTATGGATGTCTGGAATCCGTCACAACGTTGTCCATCCATCCATGAAATTTTGCCCACTAACAGGTGTAATTCCGCCACCCACCAGAAACTAGGCACATGGCGAGCCATCCCTTCCATCTAGCATCCTGAGACACCGTCAGGGGTGTGAGGGGTGCCTTGCCAACTTTGTTTACAGTTGCCCATCTTGCCAACTTTCAGACTCGTTGGCCATGGCAAAATTTCAATTTCCAGTTTGGTTTTCTTTTCCTTCTAGTTGATATAAGACTTTGATTCTCAAGATAATTGTAACGACCTGCCCGAATCAGATGGGGTGTTACTTAAAAATATAATCGATGTAGCGGTAATATTCCAGAACATGAACTGAAATATAGCAAATAAGTCTCACAACACATAATATAAATCATAACAATAAATCATGTTCTCTAAAATATAAAATAACTGTCCCACACTCTTAGACCGATTCCCATAGCCACATTTATAACACAAGAGAATAATAAGGAAGTCCAAATTTTTATTATAGATTCACCCTACCTAGGTTGGTAAAAAAACTACCAATCACACTTCTATTCTTTAGTCCAAAGCTATTCACTTGCTGAGGCAATTCCGCGTTAGTGATAAAACCACTAAGCGGCATAATTAAATAAAAAAAGTCAATATAATCCATATTATCATTTCACTCATTTTTATTATAGTTTCACCAGTCTTTTAGTAATTATCTCTCAGGTCATTCTGAGATTAGTAATTTGTCTCCCAGGTCATTCTAAGATTAGTAAAATTCGTCCCCCAGCTCATTCTGAGATTAGAAAACGTCTCCCATCTCATTTTGAGATTAGGTGGTGTCCCAATTCATTTTGAGATTAGTCATGGTGTCCCAGTTCATTGTGAGATTAGAAATCGTCTCCCAGCTCATTCTGAGATTAGGTGGTCTCCCAATTCATTTTGAGATTAGTCATGGTTTCCCAGCTCATTGTAAGATTAGAAATTGTCTCCCAGCTCATTCTGAGATTAGGTGGTCTCCTAATTCATTTTGAGATTAGTCATGGTCTCCCAGATTATTCTGAGATTAGAAAACGCCGCCCAGCTCATTCTGAGATTAGGTGGTCTCCCAATTCATTTTGAGATTAGTCATGGTCACTGAGTTCATTCTGAGATTAGAAATTGTCTCCCAGCTCATTCTGAGATTAGGTGGTCTCCCAATTCATTTTAAGATTAGTCATGGTCTCCTAGTTCATTCTGAGATTAGAAATTGTCTCCCAGCTCATTTTGAGATTAGGTGGTCTCCCAAATCATTTTGTGATTAGTCATAGTCTCCTAGTTCATTACGAGATTAGAAATTGTCTCCCAGCTCATTCTAAGATTAGGTGGTCTCCCAATTTATTTTAATATTAGTCATTGTCTCCCAGTTCATTCTAAGATTAGAAATTGTCTCCTAGCTCATTTTTAGATTAGGTGGTCTCCCAAGTCATTTAGAGATTAGTCTTGGTCTCCCAGTTCATTCTGAGATTACAACTGTCTCCCAGCTCATTCTGAGATTATCTGGTCTCCCAATTAATTTTTAGATTAGTCATAGTCTCCCACTTCATTCTGTGATTAAAAATTGTCTCCTAGATCATTTTGAGATTAGAAAACGTGTCCAAACTCATTCTGAGATTTGGTGGTCTCCCAATTTATTTTGAGATTAGTCATGGTCTCCCAGTTCATTCGGAGATTAAAAATCATCTCTAAGCTCATTCTGAGATTAGTGCCGACAAAGGCTACTAATTTGGGAAAATACAAAATTTCATATAATTATACCAGATTGGGAAAATATAACATTTCAAATAATTATACGTACAATACAACATTCCAATTAACTATATAGACAATATAACATTTCAAATAATTATACGAACACATAATAATTTTAAAGGTGCGGCTCCGTGTCGGACTGAGTCAATTCCTTAACCTTGATTGCGTTATAGCGCATGATGGTTGAATCTGGGCTCAGGCCGACTAGGGCTGCCTACAATGGAAAGTACATTTCAAATGATTATACGGACCTGGATATTTCGAACTCGTAGTTGCGACCAATGATCGTAATTTGAATGAGAAAATAAAATTAGACATAAGTAGAATTTTATTCGAGTAGAAATGCATGCAACTAAATGTCTATATATATATATATATCAATATTAAAATTTTGACAACAGATTATGTAACAATTAAAAAATATTAAATATGAAATTCTCAACAAATCTAGTGAGATAAATAATTATTCATGTGATATAATCTTTTAAATCCTTCTTTACATTTTAAATTAATTATTTAAATCATAATTAATATTTAACAGTTGATAAAATAGTTATTACTAATAAACAAGTATTTAATTTTCTTTTACAATTATAATTAGTTAACCCCGATCTTGATGATTTAGTTTACGGTAATAATTTTTAATCGCTACTATTATATATAGCAATTTAATTATTTAAGTTGTTAGATTAAATTATTTAAATAATTTGTATTATTTTAATTGAAAAATTTTATTAATACAATTATTTTAAATTATTCGACTCAATAAAGTTTCGAAATTTATTTATTTTCATTATACCATTTAGGTTGGACGCTTGTGATTTTTACACGATTATATTTTAATTACCCATTTTCTACATTATGTAGTTATTATTAAAATAATCACTTAATTTACGAAATATTAAATTTAATAAGGGAAAGGTAAAATCTTTATTTTATTAATTACATATAACTGTCCAATTTTATTTAATCGCTTGTTGTGCCGATTAATTATCTACCTTTTATCATTACCGTATTTTGTTTTATTACATGTGGCGATTTCGTACAATAATTAATTAGTTTAGTAACTTTAACCCAAAACCCACTAAAATAATTAATTTTATTTACATGTTGGTAATATTATTTAACTCGTGCTGTATCGAGTCGAACATTATTTACAAGTTTGCGACCCAAGGTAATTTTCTTCTTCTTCTTCTTTCCAGACACCATCCCCTGTTCCCGACAGCAGCCGCACTTCAGCCGTAGTCAATCGTCGCTGCCCAGCCTTGCCATGCCATTGCGGTGTCTCCCTAGCCAACTTCGGCCTCCTTCCAGCCGCAGCGATTCCACCACTGGCGAGCATCGCCGCCTCAATTGGGTGTTCGCCTCGACACCCTCCACCAGCTATCGAACTTCCTCGGCCAGATTGGAACCTGTCACCACCCAGGACGGCCGGATTTCTTCCCCCACCGCCGTCGCCTCTGTTTTTGCCGCTGTCCTCTATTTTTGGCCATTTACCACCCCAGGCCGACATCCACACACGTGAGATCAACCCTACACTGATTGACGAAGAGAGTAGGATCATCTTCTGATGTGAAAACGACCGTCACCACCGATTCCCGGTAAAACCTTGCCTGTGCTTACCCATCTCGCCGAAACAGGGGGCTTGTTGGCCAAATTAAACTTTAATTTCTGTTTAGTTTCTTTCTTTTGATTTTAAACTTTAATCCTCACGATTATAAAGCTTATTATCAACTTAAAATATGCATGCAAGAAAATTAAGAAGAGGGAGATAGGAACAATACATAAGCAAGGAAGAAGACACACAGGTAAGGAAGAGGAGAAGAAAATGCGAATGAAGGCTAGGGTGGAGGACGTCCTTCTTAAAATAAAATAAAATGACGGCTAGGGTATGTCAAAACACCCGTATTTCATTTAATCGGGTAACCGAGTAAACACTAAATATAATAATTAACCGGGTAGAATTTACCATGTATTGGACATAACACGTTCGGTCCTTCCTGAACCGTGTTCGCGTCCTTTTTTTTCATGGTCTTTATGATTATCAAGCTTATTATTCATAAAAAGAAATATGCATGCATGAAAATTAAGAATAAGGAGATAGGAAAAATACCCAAGCTAGGAGGAAGAAGCGGCATCAGTAAGGATGAGGAGAACAAAATGAGAATGAAGGCGGCTAGGGTGAGGAGGACGTCCCTTATAAAAAATGATATGAAAATGACAGCTAGGGTATGTGAAAACACCCCAACACTCGCATTTCATATAACTGGGTAATCGGGTAAATAATAAAGTATAATAATTAACCGGGTAGAAAATATAATATAACTAATAATAATAATTCTCCTGCATTCGATCCTCCCTAAACTGAGTCAAATATATATATTTTCACAATCTTTACAATCTCTCCAACTTGGAAATATTTTGTTCCTGAAATATTATAATGGGCAACAGAACAATCATGATTAATTTTATCTTCGGGTTCAGTTCATGCCACTACAACTATAAGAATTTTATGCCTCGAATATGCTACAATCTCCCCAAAGCTGCTCACCTGCAGAGGCAATTCCGCATTAGTGATAAAAATACTAAGCCACATAATTAAATGAAACAAGTCAATAAAAACCCCATTATCGTTCCAAGACTCTTTTAGTTGTTATGAGCCTATGCCGAGCTCGTTACATGCTAGGAGGGGTGGCCACCCCATCCAGCTACCATCCCATGCATTCGTACACACACTACGTGGCCCATAGCCTGTAGTTACCGATATTTGCCACTGACTAAACCTCTCGATATCACAAGTACATAATGAGGCTTCTTGTGCCACTGCGCTCTGTCACCCCTTTCGGTTTGGGGGCAGGTGTTTAATCTTTCATGGGGTGCTGCCTTGTACAGAATTGAGTCGACCCCGGTTGCATTCCAGCGCTTGGTGATCAGATACTCAAGTCGACAAAGACTCCCACATAGCAATTTGAGAGGGTGTGGCCCCGTGACGGATTGAGTCAATTCCTTGACCTCAGTTGCACTCGGTGCATGGTGGTCAAATCTAGACTCAGGCCGATCAAGGGTTCTAACAGGGAAAATACAACATTTCAAATAATTAAACGGACCTGGATATTTCATAAGTGAACCTGCAACTGTGACCAAAGATCCTCATTTGAATGAGAAAATAAAATTATACATATGTATAATTTTATTCGATTAGAAATGCATTGAACTAAATGAGAAATAGATATCATGATTAAAATTCAAAAATATTAAATATTAAATTATTCATGTGAAATAATTATTTAAATCCTACTGTACATCTTAATTTAATTATCTAAATTATAATTCACAATTAAGAAATGGTAAAATAATTATCAACTTATAAACAAATATTTAATTAATATTATTAGTATATTTTCCTTCAGTAATAATTTTTAATCGCTATCATTATTCATAGCAATTTAATTATTGAAGTGGTTCGATTAAATTATTTAATATAATTTGTATTATTCTAATTGGTTGAATCTGGGCTCAGGCCAACCAGGGCTGCCAAGAATTGAAAATTCAACATTTCAAATAATTATACAAACCTGGATAGTTTATACGTAAACTCGCAACTGTGACCAATGATCATAATCTTAACGAGAACATAAAATTATACATAAGTATAATTTTATTCGAGTAAAAATGAATGCAACTATCAACCATATTAAATATTAAATTCACAACAATCTTGTGAGATAATTGTTCCGGCGCGGGTTCGTCCGCTGGTGCGGGTTAGAGTGTTCCCGCGTCGGGTTGGAAGGGTTCGGTGGGACCGAGGCGCCCTTGCCGCGCAAAGAGACAGCGTGATGAGACTAAAGAGTCACAAGTATCCAAGGGATGGCGATTTCCAATCCTAATTATTCATTTCCATAGACATATCATGCTTGAATGCATGAAAATTGCAACTCCAATGCTGCTTCAACTTCAGAAGGGAAAGATTGTCTTCCTCCTCTGGATTGCAATAACTCCTCCAAGGCGTCTCCTTCAATGGCGTCCTTAGTTGCAGCAGGGTGTATTTCAGCAATTCCTTCTTCAAGTCTCCTTCTTCAATTCAGCAAACATAGGTGTCCTCCTCCTAGCAGCAACATCAACCTTCAATGGCGACCTTAATTGCAGCAGGGTGGATTTCAGCAACTCCTTTAATCAGCAAGACAGCAACATGACATTTCCTTCCCCTTGCTTCTTCTCCAATGGCAGCAACAAGCAAGGATGGAGGCAATGGCAACAACAAGCAAGGATGGAGGAGTAGGGCGTCCTCCTCCTAGCAGCAGCAAGCAAGGATGGAGGAGCTTCTTCAATGGCAGCAACAAGCAAGGATGGAGGAGTAGGGCGTCCTCCTCCTAGCAGCAACAAGCAAGGATGGAGGAGTAGGGCGTCCTCCTCCTAGCAGCAACAAGCAAGCGATGGAGGAGCTTCTTCAATGGCAGCAGCAAGCAAGGATGGAGGAGTAGGGCGTCCTTCTTTATAGTAAGCGAACAGCAACTTCGTCTTTTCAATGCAATGACTTCGTCTTCTCCATGCAATGACTTCGTCTTCTCCATGCAATGACTTCGTCTTCTCCATGCAATGACTTCGTCTTCTCCATGCAATGACTTCGTCTTCTCCATGCAATGACTTCGTCTTCTCAATGCAATGACTTCGTCTTCTCAATGCAATGACTTCGTCTTCTCCATGCAATGACTTCGTCTTCTCCCACTTCGTCTTCTTCAATCTCGTGGACCCCTTTCCCTCCTTCCGAATAAATCTCACGTATCTTATTTCTATTAAATTAGGCATAACCACGGGTTCAACCACGACTGGCTGGGTTAACCGTCATGATTGAGCCGAGGGGTGCCGTGAAAAATTTGGACGAACAATAATTAATCATTCATGTGGCATAATCATTTAAGTCCTACTTTACATTTTAAATTAGTAATCTAAATCATAATTATCACTTAACAAATGACTAAATTATTATTAACTTATAAACAAATATGTAATTACTAGTATTAGTATATTTTCCTTTGCATATAATTTTTCGTCACTAACATTATTAATAGTAATTTAATTAATTAAGTCGTTCGATAAAATTAATTAAATTAATTAAATTAATTTTTATTATCCTAATTAAAAGATATTACTATTACATTTATTTTAAATTATTTAACTCATTAAATTTTCAAACTTTATTTATTTTCATTATGCACTTAGGTTCGATGCTTGTGATTTTTGCACAATTATAGTTTAATAACCTATTTTCTACCTTACTGACTCGTTATTAAACTAATCACTTTATTTACCGAATATTAAATTTAATGAGGTAAAGGTATAATCTTTTTTTATTAATTACTTATAATCCTCCGATTTAATTTAGTCGCTTGTAGTACGCTGATTAATTATCGACCGTTTATCATTACTGTTTTTTTATTACTCATGTCCATGTCGGTTTCGTCCAATAATTAACTAGTTAGCAAGTTTTACCCACAACCCATTAGAATAATTTTTTTTAATGAGTTATTACGAGTTAGTATTATTTTTTTAACTCGAGCTCGTATCGAGTCAACCCATGTTTACAAGTTTGCCATCTTCTTCTTCTTCTTCCCCAACCCGCTCATCTCTCGGCTCCAGCCGCCCGTTGTCACCGTCGCCGCTGCCGCCGATCGGTTCCGGCCACCGTCAATCGTCGCTATCCAGCCCCACCGTGCCATCCCAGTGTCACCCCGGTCGACCCCAGCCGCTTTCCAGCAGTGGCGATGCTGGCATCGCCATGCCCAGCGACACGTTTGCATCGCCGATTCCACCACCCGCAAATGTTGCCACACCAATTGGGTGGTCATCTGGACACCCTCGACCCTCTATTGACCTTCCTTGGCCAGATTGGAACCCTTCGCCACCCAGGACGGCCGGATTTCTTCACCCATTGCCGTCGCCTCTATTTTTTGCTGTCGCCACCTCTATTTTTGCCATTTACTACCCCAGGCCGGGCGGCATCCACACATATGAGATCGGCCATACACTGATTGACAAAGAGAGTAGGATCATCTTCTGACGTCGGAATGACTGTCGCCATGGATTCCCGATGAAGCTTACCCGTGATTTCCTATCTTGCAAATCTTGAGAACTCGTCGGCCATTTAAGTTTAGTTTAGTTTCATTCTTGTTGATTTTAAACTTTAATCCTCATGATTATCAAGCTTATTATCAAATTAAAATATGCATGCAAGAAAATTAAGAAGAGGGAGATAGGAAGGATACCCAAGCAAGGAAGAAGCACCGGTGAGGAAGAGAATAACAAGGAGGCTAAGGTGAGGAAGAGACCCTTACACCAAAAAGACGTCCTCTTCAAAATTATAAAAATGAAAATGACCACTAGGGTAAGTGAAAACACCCCTACACCCATATTTCATTTGACCAGGTAAATAATAAGATATATTAACCAAGTAGAATTAACCTGGTAGAGAATAATAATAATTCTCCAATGTTCGGTCCATCCCGGACCGCGTCGAATATATTATTATTATTATTATTATTATTTTCATAGTCATTACAATCTCCCCAACTTAGAAATATTTCATCCCCAAAATGTCATAACTGTAACAGGGCAATCATGATTAATTTTATCTTCGGTATCGGCTCATGCTACTACAATTATAAGAATCTTATGCCATGAATAGGCTAGGGTATTTCCTTGTGGGGATGAAGTGAGCTACCTTAGTTAGTTGGTCCACAACTACCCATATAGAATCATGCTTCTTCTGAGTCCTTGGGAGCTTTGCAATAAAATCACATGTGACACACTCTAGTTCCAGGATAGTATTTCTAAAGGTAGCAATCAGTGATTGCTTTCACTTTTGATGGATCCACTGCAACTCCAGCCTTTGAGATAATATGACCAAGGAAGTTTGCCTCCATTAACCAGAAGTCACATTTTTTGAGGTTGACGAACAGTTGATTTTCTCTCAAAACTTGAAGAGTATTGGACAGCTGCTTCACATGCTGTTCTTCATTATTTGAATAGACCAGAATGTTGTCCACAAATACAATAATAAACTTGTCCAAGTATGCGTGAAATACTATGTTCATGAGTGACAAGTTTGCCTTTGGTGCATTTGTTAGAGCAAAAGGCATGACCTGAAACTCATAATGTCCATACAGAGTTCGAAAAGCCGTTTTTTGTATATCAGACTCCTTTACTCGCAACTGGTGATAACAAGACCACAAGTCTATCTTATAAAATACTTCTACTATTTTTAGTTGATCAAACAAGTCAGCAATCCATGGTAAGGGGTACCGATTCATGACCGTCACTTGATTGAGTTGTCGATAGTCAACACATGTCTGTAGTGATCCATCTTTCTTCTTCACAAAAAGAATAGATGCTGCTCAGGGTGGAGTACTTGGTCGAATGAAACTTGCCTCCAACAACTCTTCTAGTTGGACTCTTTAACTCCTTGAGTTCTGCTGGAGCCATGTGGTAAGGTGCTTTAGAAATTGGTGTTACTCCCTGTGCTAGGTTAATGGCAAACTCCACTGCTTGCGTAAGAGGTAACGCTGGAAGTCCGTCTGGGAATACACCAGGAAACTCTGCTACCACTGGCATCATGGACAACACTTTGGGTTTTGAGTTAGACTCAACCAAGTTAGCCAAAAAGGCTTTACAAGCCTCACTTGATGGCGGTGGGAAACAGACAGAGCCCTAAGTGCTTTTTCAGTAATGTCTATCTAGCTCTTTGCCTTCATTAGATCAATCCCTCCGAGAAATAGTTCAGCTCCATTCTTCCTAAACATTTCCACAATGTAACGGTCACTATCAACAACAACTAGCGGCACCACTTGTCTGACTACCGGTGGCATTGGGCTTGGATGCTCCCCTAGCTCGCCTGGATCAGCTAACCTTGCCTGCCCTTGGTCACTTCCCTGACCACCATCAGGGGTGATTCTGGGACCCACTGCTGAGTATGAGGCTCAATTCCCTGCTACCACTTATGGTAACCGCCAAACAATATTTTGAACGACAGAATTTGTATTTCCTAAAGCCTATGCTAGACCCAGTATAGCTGTCAGGATCTAGGCAAATACATTCTCTCTATTAGAATTTGACTAAGTAGATTGGTTTGACTGTCCACGTGTGCCTTCCATCTGAAACGTCAAAATTTTTTCCCATCATGGTCCATTAATTTGTTCTTTTTCAGTTATTACTTAGGTTTATTAGCAAATGAATTTTTTAATTAATAACACAAAACATGGGGAAAAGATAAGTACTGGACATTTCAATTATCTACTTCAGTCATAGTTTGTCCGCTAGTGGGAAACCAAGCTATGGTATCCCATGTAACGACGTGCCCTAACTAGCCTGGGTGTTACATAAAAAAAGTTAAATATGGTAAACATGGTAAATAACACGAACATGAATCATAACACAAATGAAAAGTTACTGTAAACATACTATTCATGAACATGAATCATAACACAGTAAATAAGTCTACAAAATGTATAAATCATAAAAATAAATCATGTTCTGATGGCATGTGACAATATAAAAAATAAAGTCCCACATTCTCGGACCGTTTCGCATAGCCACATTTATAACATAAGAGAATTAAAAGAAGTCCAATTTATTATCAATTCACCAAACCTGGGTTGGTAAAAGAACCACCAACCACACTTTTATTCTTCAGCCCATAGCTATTCACCTGCGGAGGCAATTCCTGCATTAGTGATAAAACCTCTAAGCCCTATATTTAAAGAAAACAAGTCAATATAATCCCTATTATCATTTCACGCGACTTTTAGTTGTTATGAGCTTATGCAGAGCTGTTAATATGCTGGGAGGGGTGGGCACCCCATCCAGCAACCATCTCATGCATGTGCACACATGCTACATGGCCCACGGTTTGTAGTTACCGATATTTGCCATTTACTCACCCTCTCAGTATCACAAGTGCATAATGAGCCACCTTGCACCACTGTGCTCTTTCACCCCTTTTGGTCTGGGGCAGGC
This sequence comes from Piper betle, assembly GCA_033002965.1. Taxonomy (NCBI): domain Eukaryota; kingdom Viridiplantae; phylum Streptophyta; class Magnoliopsida; order Piperales; family Piperaceae; genus Piper; species Piper betle. The sequence goes on along the minus strand of JAURVB010013760.1, from coordinate 87,190 downwards.
ATTTAATCTTTTAGGGGGTGGTGCCTTGTGTATAATTGAGTTGGCCTTGATTACGCTCTGTGCATAGTGGTCAGTTATGTACTCCAGTCGACCAAGAGTGTGGCCCCGTGTCGGATTGAGTCAATTAGTTGACCCCGGTTACACTGGGTGTATGGTGGTTGAATCTGAGCTCAGGCCGACTAGGGCTGCTAAAAAGGGAAAATACAACATTTCAAATAATTATACAGACCTGAATAGTTTGTAAGTGAACCTGCTACCATGACCAACGATCCTAATCTAAACGAGAACATTAAATTTTACTTAAGTATAATTTTATTCGAGTAGAAATTCATGCTACTAAATGACTAATATATATCATTATTAAAATTCGACAACATAAAGCATGCAACATTCAACAATCTAAAATATTAAATTATTCATGTGACATAATCATTTAAGTCCTACTTTACATTTTAAATTAATTATCTAAATCATAATTCACACTTCACTAATTATAAAATAATTATTAAATTAGAAACAAGTATTTAATTACTATTATTAGTATATTTTCCCTTAAGATGATAATTACTTAACCACGATCTTGACGATTTAATTTACGGATTTAGTCTTTAATTATTATCATTATTAATACCAATTTAATTAATTATTTAAAAGGATTTGTATTATCGTAATTAAAAGTTATTACTAATACAATTATTTTAAATTATTCAACTCAATAAAGGTTCGAACTTTTTTATTTTCATTATGCTATTTAGGTTCAACCCTTGCGATTTTTACACGATTATAGTTTAATAACCTATTTTCTACCTTACTGACTCATTATTAAAATAATCACTTTATTTACCTAAAATTAAATTTAATATGGTAGAGGTGAAATCTTTAGTTTGTTAATCACTTTTAACCACCTTTTTTAAAATTAATCGCTTGTATTATGCCGGTTAATTATCAATCGTTTATCATTTCTGTGATTTATTACTTATGGCAATTTTTAATAATAATTAATTAGTTTAGTAACTTTAACCCATAACCTATTAGAATAATTATTTTGGAACATTTCTTACGAGTTTAGATTATTTTTAACTAGAGTCGGTGTCGAGTCAAGCATATATTACAGATTTGCCATATTCTTCTTCACCAACGCTCTTCTCTTCTCTTACCTTCATCTTTGGCAGCAAAATAGGTCACGACCTTCACTAACTGCTTCCCCAACAATCCAATTGTACACCCCTATTGAGCACCCCAACACAGCTTTAACAACAAAATAAAAACAGCAAGCGAGGAAGCCTCAAGTTTGTGCTTTACAGCAGCGATCCAGGCGACACCGCCCTACACCAAGGCAGCTATGAAGCCTGGCCAGCAGCACCACCGGGGAAGCTTTCCTTCACCCTGCACGACAACCCACAACGTCAAGGCGCGCCGTGAGCATGCACGGTGTGAGCCAAATGCCAACGACTGATAGGCATGCCCAACCTTGAAGCACGGAAATAAAAACCAAACCAGAGAATATAACTACCCACAACAGCAGCCATCCTGTTACCGATATCACGAATGCATGAAAGGCAGAAAAAGAAAAAGAAAAAGAGGGGGTAACTAAAGATGACATGCCCACGCTAATACCCTAAACTATGACAGGGAAAAAGGTTGTGAACTGGCCAAATTCAGAACCCCCATACAAGACGATTCTAACTGCCCACACAACCAACGAGGACTATGCACTGAACAGATAAAAAACAAAGAAAAACGGGAAGAACAAAGAGGTACATAAAAGAAATTCAAAGAGAAGGAAGGAACTAGGGATGCATACCGAATAGGATACGAAGATGACATGTAAGGGCGCCGCCAAGAGAGAAGAGCAAAAAGGAGAGAAAGGAGAAGAAGATGAGAATGACGGCTAGGGTGAGGAAGACGAAGACACCCCACTTAAAAATGAAATGAAAATGATGGTTAGGGTATAGGAAAACACTCCAACACCAATATTTCATTTTACCGAGTAACCGGATAAAGAATAAAATATAATATTTAATCGGGTAGAGAAAATAATAATATAATAATAATAATAATTTCTCCAACGTTTAATTCCTTCCCCGACCGAGTCGAATATATATATATATATATATATATATATATATATATATATATATATATATATATATATATATATATATATATATATATATATATATATATCCACGATCTTTACATCAAATATGAACTCAAGTCGACCAAGACTCCCACATACTAATTTTTAAAGGGTGCGGCCTTGTGTCAGACTGAGCTCAGGCCGACCAGGTCTACCAAAAAGGGAAAATACAACATTTTAAATAATTATACGGACATGGATAGTTCGTAAATGAACCTGCAAATGTGACCAACGATCCTAATTTGAACGAAAAGATAAAATTATATATAAGTATAATTTTATTTAAGTAGAAATGCATGCAAGTAAATGACCAATATAAATCATTATTAGAATTTGACAACATAAAGCATAGATCATTCAACAATATTAAATATTAAATTCTCAACATTACTATAAGTCAAGTGAGATAATTAATTATTTATGTGACATAATCATTTAGGTCATACTTTACATTTTAAATTAAATATTTAAATCATAATTCATACTTCACTAATGATAAAATAATTGTTAACCTATAAATAAGTATTTAAGTATTTAGTTACTATTGTTAGGATATTTTCCTTTGACATGATAATTACTTAACTACGACCTCGATGATTTAATTTATGGTTTTAATCTTTAATCATTGTCCTCATTAATAGCAATTTCATTAATTAAGTCGTTCGATTAAATTATTTAAAGTGATTTGTGTTATCCTAATTCACAGATATTATTAATACAATTATTTTAAATTATTCAACTCAATAAGGGTTCATGCTTTATTTATTTTCATTATGCTATTTATGTTCAACATTTATGATTTTTTACACGATTATAGTTTAATAATCCATTTTCTACCTTAGTAACTCGTTATTAAAATAATCGCTTTACCTACCTAGTATTAAATTTAATATGGTAAAGGTGAAATCTTTATTTTATTAATCACTTACAACCATTCGATATAGATTAATAGCTTATAGTACACAGATTGGTTATCAATAGTTTATCATTACTGTATTTTTATTGCCCATGGCAATTTCGTCTAAAAATTAATTAGTTTAGCAGCTGTAACCCATAACCATTAGAATAATAATTTTTAAGGATTTATTATTTGTTAGTATTATTATTTTTTTAACTCAAGCCGGAGTCGACTCAAGCATTATTTAGGAGTTTGCCACCTGAAAGTATTCTTCGTCCCTGCCATCCTTCTCTTCTCCAACCCTTATCTTGGTACTAAAACAAGATCACGACCTTCTTCTCCAACCCAATTGAGCAACCATCTAAAGTATCCCAACCAAGTGTCAACAACAAAATAAAAACAGCAAGCGAGGCCTAACGTTCGAGCTTTTCAGCAACTATCCAAGGCGAACACCATCCTGCACCAAGGCCCACGACGCTTGGCCAGCAGCTCCGCCGGGAACACATCCCTTCTCCCCGCACGACAACCCACAACATCAAGGCCAAGCACTGTGAGCATGCTCGGCGTGAGCCTTAGCCGACGAACTAATATGGATGCCTAACTTGACCAGCACCTAAGGAATCCCCTACAGCGTTGCCCATTATCCCAATCCCATGCACAAAAATCATAAGACGCTAGGGACTGCAACTTAATTATACTAAACCAACCAATTACATAGCATAGAACATTGATAAAACAACAGGAGAATTAGCATGGCGATCATGAATTGATGAAGCAGCAGAGTTAACATGGCGATCATGGATTGATGAAATTCCAGAATTTAGCACAGCAATTATGAATTGCATGCTTACAGGAAAACAAAACAGCAACTATAAATTGAAAAAAAGAAGAACAAGGAAAGCATACCGAACAGTACACGAAGATGAGATGTAAGGATGCCGCTAATAGAGGAGAGCAAAAAGGAGAGAAAAGAGAAGAAAATGGGAAGTAGGTGGCCAGGGTGAGGAAGACACACCATTAAAAGAAAAGAAAATGACGGCTAGGGTATCGGAAAACACCCCTACACCAAACTTTAACCAGGTAGAGTATAAAATAATAATAATATAATATTAATAAAAATTCTTCAACATTCGATCCTTCCCAACCCGAGTCAATTATTTTTAAACATCATAAATTTTTCTATTTTTCACACTCTTTACAAACTCCCCAACTTAGAAATATTTTGTCCCTGAAATATCATAACTGTAACAAGGCAATCATGGTTAATTTTATCTTCGATATCGGTTCATGGTACTACAATTATAAGAATGTTATGCCACGAATAGGCTAGGGTATTTCCTTGCCATTTCTTATTCAGTCTCCCATGTAGCTTCCTCTGACCCCTGATTTTTCAACAATACTTTTACAAAAAAGATTTCCTTGTTCCTGAGTGTCTTTATTTCTCTTGCTAGGATCCAAATCGACTTTTCCTCGTAGGTTAAATTTGCTTGTAGCTCTAAGTATTCAAAATTTTTGATTATATGAACTTCATCTTGTACATATTTCTTTAGCATTGACACATGGAAAATACTGTGTACTAGGCTTGGTGGTAATGCTAGTCTATATGCACAATTTCCAACTCGATCCAGGATTGGGAACGGTCCTATGAATCTTGGCTTGAACTTTCTGATGTTCTAAATCTGATGACCCCCTTCGTAGCAGATGTCTTTAGGTACACAAACTCCCCAACTTGGAACTCTAGGTCCCTCCTTCGAGTATCAGCATAACTCTTCTGTCGATCCTGGGCTAGCTTAAGCATTTGCTGAATGAGTTTCCCTTTTTCAGTTGTTTCCCTCTCCATCTCTGGCCCGACTATAACTGCTTCGGTAGACTCCAACCAGCACGATGGAGAACTGTAGAGCCTACCTTATAAGGCTTCAAATGGTGCCATCCCCATACTGGCTTGATAAGAGTTTTTGTAGGTGAATTCAGCAAAGGCTAAGTGTTTCTCCCAGTCACCTCCCCAGTCAAGAATGCAAGCTCGAACCAAATCTTCCAAAGTTTGAATAGTCCTCTCACTTTGACCATCAGTTTGGGAATGATAAGCTGTACTCAGCTTGATTTGGGTCCCCATGGCTTTTTGGAAAGATTTCTAAAACTGTGTGGTGAATAGGGGATATTAGTTGGAGACTATCTCCCTAGGAATCCTATCTAACTTGGCAATATTGTCGACATACAATCCTCCTAGGTATTCCGTAGTTCTCATTGATTTCGTGGGGATGACATGAGCTACCTTAGTTAGTTTGTCCACAACCACCCATATGGAGTCATGCTTCATCTGAGTCCTTGGGAGCTTGCAATAAAATCGCATGTGACACACTCCCATTTCCAAGTTGGTATTTCTAAAGGTTGCAATAGTGCTCTAGATAGTTAATGCTAGCTTAACACAATCAATGAAATCATTGAAAATAACCAAACACCAATTCCTGAGTAGTGCCTGAATCGATTGCCTCTGTTATCGTACTCCTTGGTACTATAACAATCTTACACCTCAATTCTGGCTTCAATCCCCAAAAGAATTTGTTAGCTCTAGCCTTATCAGTTGCCAAAATCCCAGGTGTAAAACGCTCCAGCTGTAAGAATTTCTTGGCATATTCTCAGACTTAATCCTCCCCTGAACCAAATTGGAAAACTATAGTGCTTTCTTCTGGACAATGGGCTCTGGAAAATATTGTCTGTTGAAAAGTGTCACAAATTCCACCCACATGATGGAAGAAATCTCACGTCGATGGAATGTGGTTTTTTCCATGGATTTCCACCAATAAGATGCTTCCTTGTGAAGCATTCATGTTGCCAACCTCACTTAGTGGCAATAGGGCACGGACAAAGCCCTAAGCACTTTTTTGGTAAGGTCCATCCATCTCTCCGCTTTTATTGGATCGAATAAATACCTCAACTCCATTTTTCCTGAACTTTTCCGTAGTGTAATGGTCACTATCATCAATAGCTGGCGGCAACACTTGTCGGACTACCGGTGGCATTGGGTTTGGAAGCTCCCCTCACTCGCCTGGGTCTGCTAACCCTGCCCGCCCTTGCGCACTCCCCTAACCACCGTTTGGGATGATGCCGGGACCCGCTGTTGAGCTTGAGGCTCCATTCCCTACTACCACTCTTGGTAACCGCTGAACAATATTTTGAACTATAGAATTTGTATTTTCTGAAGCCTATGCTAGTCCCTATATGGCCCTTAGAATCTAGGCCAATACATTTTCTGTGTTCGAATTTGATTGAGTAGATCAGTTCGATTGTCTACGAGTGCGTGCCATCTGAAACGCCAAAAATTGTTCCCATCATCGTTCATTGATATGTTCTTTTCCAGTTATGACTTAGGTTTACTAGCGAATGAATTTGTTAATTAAACATAAAACATTGGGAAAAGATAAGTATTAGACTTTTCAACAAGGTACTTGAGTCATAAAGTACGTGCTCTGATACCACCTGTAACGACCCGCCCTAACCAGGCCAGGGTTACTAAAAAAGATAGATGAGGTAAACATAACATGCAAGAACATGAATCGTAACACGACAAATAACTCTAGAAATTTATAAATCATAAAAATAAATCAGGTTCTGATAGCATGTGACAATACATAAAAATAAAGTCTCATAGTCTCTAACTGTTTCCCATAGCCACATTTATAACACAAGAAAAAAAATGGAAGTCAAATTTATTATCAATTCATCAAACCTAGGTGGGTAAAAGAACCACCAACCCCACTTTTAATCCACAGTCCAAAGCTACTCACCTGCGGAGGCAATTCCAGGTTATTGATAAAACCACTAAGCCGCATAATTCAATGAAAAAGTCAATATAATCTCTATTATCATTTCTCGAGACTTTTAGTAGTTATGAGCCTATGCTGAGCTCCAATTATGTTAAGAGGGGTGGCCACTCCATCCAGCTACAATCCCATGCATGCGCACACACGCTACGTGGTCCACGGGCTATAGTTACCGATATTTACCATCGACTCACCCTCTCAATATCAAATGTGCATGATGAGTTGTCTTGCGCCACTGCACCCTGTCACCCCTTTCAGTGTGGGGGTAGGTATTTAATCTTTCAGGGCGTGCTGCCCTGTGTCGAATTGAGTCGACCCCGGCTGCGCTCAGCACATGGTGGTCGGATATGAACTCAAGTCGACCAAGACTCCCACATAGTAATTTGAAAGGGTGCATGGTGCAAGGTGATTGAATCTAGGCTCAGGCTGACCAGGGCTACCAAAAAGGGAAAATATAACATTTCAAATAATTATACGAACATGGATAGTTCATAAGTGAACCTCCAACCGTGACCAACGGTCCTAATGTGAACGAAGAACAACTGGCATCTACCCTCTGAAATTTCCATTACAGCATCTTTTTGCATAGGAATTCCACCACCTTCATCACTCCTTAAAATTCCACCCACTAACTAGAGCAATTCCACCACCCCCGGAAACAAGGGTCACGGCGATGCCTCCCTTCAACCCAACAGGCAGAGGAGCCGTCAGGGGTTTCAGAAAAGGAAGCTCGTCGGCCATGGAATGGATTTCAGTCATATACAATTCAGTTTAGTTCTTCTTGTTGATTTAAAATGTTGATTCCCATGATTATCAAACTTATTATCATTAAGGATTTAGGTAACGATTAATAACAATTCCCATCATTGCTACAATCAGCGACAATCATCCAACAGTGGTGAAAACAACCCAAAACACAAAACCAATAGGATTAGTGTAAAGACCGTGTAAAAAAAAGAAACAAATATTTGGACGCGGACGCGGTTTGGGAAGGACCGAACGTGTTATATTTTCTTTACCCGGTTAATTATTTACCCTGTTTATTATTTACCTGGTTAAATGAAATACGAATGAAGAGGTGTTTTCACATACCCTAGCCGTCATTTTCATTTTTATAAATTTGGAAAGGGGACGTCATTTTTCACATACGGGTGTAAGGGTGTCTTCCTCATCTTAGCCGTCTAGTTCTCCTCTTCCTTACCTGGGCTTCTTGCTTTCCTGGGTATCCTTCTGTTCTCCCTATTCTTAGTTTGCTTGCATGTTCTTTTTAATTGATATTAAGCTTGTTAATCTTGTAACTTAAGTCTCAAATCAACAAGAAAGAAAAGAACTAAACTAAACTGGAAAACTGAAATCCCGTCCATGGCCGACGGGTACAAATTGTTGGCAAGATGGGCAACTCCAAACAAGTTTGCAAGGCTTCCCCTCACACCCCCAATGACCTCTCTGGTTGCTGGGTCGAAGGGATGGCTTACCATGTCCCTGTTTTCCGGTGGGTGGCGGAATTGCAGCTGTGAGAGGGTGGAGTTGCAAGGGTGATGGAAGTGGCAACGTTCTGCTGCAATAGGTTCTGTAATGGACGTTCAGAGGAGTATACACCAGTTGTGCTTCGTCGACAGCATCATGGGTTCCATCACAGTAGTTCAGGCTGCTGGAATAATCCACTACAGACCACCTTCTCGCCGGAATTCATGGCAGCGACGTGCAGAAGTGGGGAGAACGACCATACTTCATGCAACGTCCAAAGGTGGCCAATCTTTCTTGTTTTGATGCCAGCCTGAGGTCGTGGAACATCTGAATTGGAGCAAGGTGCAAGAAAGGAGGGGTCTTGAGGCTGGGAGAAGAAGAACAGGCCAGGAGTTGGGCACGCGCCATGCTGCAGGACATGATCGTCTTGGTTAATTGCTGTAAAACACGTACTTTAGGCTTCCAATTGGTTGCTGGAGAAGGTTGAAGTTGAGGGAGGACGTGATTCTAGGTTTGGGTGCCAAATAAAGGGGTGGAGAAGAAGGGCGTGGTTTGGTTTTGGTGCAGAGAAGAGTAGCGACAAGAAGAAGAAGAAGAACGAGGAGGAGGAGGAGGAGGGTGGCAAATTCTATAAATACTGGTTGATTTGATACCGACTCAAGTTAAAAATAATACGAATTCGTAATAAATCCTTAAAAATAATTATTTTAATGGGTTATGGGTAAAGTTACTAAACTAACTAATGATTGTATGAAATCGCCACGAGTAATAAAGATACTGTAATGATAAACGGTCGATAATTAATCGATGTAATTCAAGTGATTAAATTAAATCGGACGGTTATAAGTATTTAATAAAATAAAGATTTTACCTTTAGCTTATTAAATTTAATATTAGGTAAATAAAGTAATTATTTTAATAACAAGTAAGTAATGTAGAAAATGGGTTATTAAACTATAGTCGGGTAACAATCACTACCGTCGAACCTAAAGAGAATAATGAAAATAAATATAGTTTGAAACTTTATTAAGTTGAATAATTTAAAATAATTGTATTAGTAATATTTTTGAATAATACAAATTGTTTTAAATAATTTAATCGAACAACTTAATTAACTAAATTGCTATAAATAATAGTAGCGATACTTTGAAATGCTATAATTATCATCGTAATCGGATGGAATTATCATCTGTATAATCATTTGAAATGCTATACTTTCCCTTGTTGGCAGCCCTTGTCGGCCTGGGCCCAGATTCGACCACCACGCGTTGTAACTCAATTGGGGTCAAGGAATTGACTCAGTCCGACACGGGGCTGCACCTTTAAAATTACTATGTGTGTCTGTATAATTATTTAAAATGTTATATTGTCCGTATAATTATTTTAAATGTTGTATTTTCCCAAATTGGTATAATTATAAGAAATTGTGTATTTTTTTTTCCAAAGTGGTATCCTTTGTTAACATTTTTTTCCGAAGTGGTATCCTTTGTCAGCATCTAATCTCAGAATGAGCTGGGAGACAATGTTCTGATCTCAGAATGAACTGGGAGACCATGACTAACCTCAAAATGAATTGAGGGGACCACCTAATCTCAGAATGAGCTGGGAGACAATGTTCTAATCTTAAAATGAAGTAGGAGACCACGACTAACCTCAAAATGAATTGGGGGACCACCTAATCTCAGAATGAGCTAGGAGACAATTCCTACTCTCAAAATGAGTGTGGGAGACCTATGACTAACCTCAAATTGAATTGAGGGACCACCTAATCTCAGAATGAGCTGGGAGACAATTTCTAATCTCAGGATGAACTGAGAGACTATGACTAATCTCAAAATGAATTGGGAGACCACCTATCTCAGAATGAGCTGGGAGACAATTTCTAATCTCAGAATGAATTAGGAGACCATGACTAATCTCAAAATGAATTGGGAGACCACCTAATCTCAGAATGAGCTGGGAGAGAATTTCTAATCTCAGAATGAACTACGGGACCATGACTAATCTCAAAATGAGTTGGCAGACCACCTAATCTCTGAATGAGCTGGGAGACAATTTCTAATCTCAGAATGAACTGGGAGACCATGACTAATCTCAAAATGAATTGGGAGACCACCTAATGTCAGAATGAGTTGGGGGACGATTTGTAATCTCAGAATGAACTAGGAGACCATGGACTAATCTCAAAATGAATTGGGAGACCACCTAATCTCAGAATGAGATGGGAGATGTTTTCTAATCTCAAAATGAGTTGGGAGACAGCACTTACTAATCTCAGAATGACCTGAGAGACAAATTACTAATCTCTGAATGACCTAAGAGATAATTAATAAAAGACTTGTAAAACTATAATAAATAATGGATGAAATGATAATAGGTATTTTATTGACTTGTTTCATTTAATTATGCGGCTTAGTGGTTTTATCACTAACGCAGAATTGCCTCCGCAGGTGAGCAGTTTTGGACTAAAGATTAGAAGTGTGGTTGGTGGTTCTTTTACCAACCTAGGTATGGTGAATTGATAATAAAGTTGGGCTTCCTTATTATTCTCTTGTGTTATAAATGCGGCTGTGAGAAATGGTCCGAAACTGTGGGACGGTTATTTTATATTTGAGAGAACATCATTTATTGTTATAATTTATATTATATGTTGCGAGACTTATTTGCTATATTTCAATTCATGTTCTAGAATATTACCGATACATCAATTATAATTTTAAGTAACACCCAGTCTGGTTCGGACGGGTCGTTACAATTAGAAATCGCAACAATTTTTATGAACTATCTTTCATCAATTCGTTTCAAAATATGCATGCATGAAAACTAAGAATAAGGAGATAGGGAGGATACCCAAACAAGGAGAATGCCGGCTCTGATAAAGAAGAAGAGAAGATGAGAAGTAGGTGTCCAAGGTGAGGAAGATGCCTCCCACAAGAAAATGAGGGCTAGGGTATGGGAAAATACCCCAACACTAGCATTTAATCGAGTAGAGAATATAATATAATAACAATAATATAATAACAATAATTCTCTAATGTTCGATCCTTCCCAAACCAAGTCGAATATTTTTAAACAACATATATATATATATATATATATATATATATATATATATATTTCACAATCTTTACAATCTCCCCAACTTAAAAATATTTCGTTCCTGAAATATCATAACGGTAACAGGACAATCAAGATTAATTTTGTCTTGGGGATCAGTTCATGCTACTACAATTATAATAATGTTATGCCACGAACAGGCTAGGGTATTTCCTTGCCGTTTCTTGTTCAGTATCCCATGTAGCTTCCTCTGACCACTGATTTTTCTATAATACTTTTACCAATGGATTTTCCTTGTTCCTAAGTGTCCTTATTTCTCTTGCCAAGATGCAAATCGGCTTTTCCTCATAGTTTAAATTTGATTGTAGCTCTGACTCCTCAAAATTTGTGATTATATGATCTGCATCTTGTACATATTTCTTTAGCATTGTCACATGGAAAACATTGGGTACTCCAACTAGGCTTGGTGGCAATTCTTGTGTTTGATGTGTTTCTGACGTGTATTTAATAGTGTCTTTCATTCACATCACACCAAGAAGGTTGTTTTGATTTATTTTGTCGATCGAGTAATACAGACTGATAACACTAAACATGACTCAACTCGATTGCATCATTTTTTATTCAGTTTTTATGTGAACCGAAATATAGGTGTTACAACTTGGTATTAGAGCCATGTATTCGTCATTTGAGATGAAAGACTTTTAGTTTGACCCAAGTGTGTGGAGCTATCCTAAACCAAGCCGACAAGTAATTTCGTTAGTTTGTTGGATTTTAGAGTTGGTGCTCAGTCAGACTTGAGTAGTGAATATTTTCAGTGTTAATGGTTTGAGAAGTTATGATATGGATATAAGATCATAATTTCAAAGATGCCAGCTTGAATCTCACTAGAATGTCATGATAAGCCAAGAGACACACCTTTCCTTTAACCGTGCTAGAGATTTGGATGATGTAGGAGTGGCCACATGCTTTGTTAGTTGAGGTTGAGTTGGATGGTAACTAGGAGTACCTAGATTTTTGGTGACCACATTGCAGTATTTGCTCATCTTTCGCATGTCACCACATTCAGTCCTTCGTTGGAGCATAGTGTACATCACAAGACAAAGTTATAAGATATGACACAAGTAGGGAGCTTGAGTATGGAGATACTCATGTAGTTACGTGACACATGAGTAGAGACAATGAGTGCCTTAAAAAGATTCATTAGGGATAGACAAAGGCCTACCTTGGAGAACTTATACCTTGAGATATATCATTGTGGATGGAGGATGTGGCTACGCCAGCTGATCCACCTAAGCACTTGCAGCACAGATGAGAGTTGGGGTAAATGACTTGGATAGACCACTTCCAAGAGATAACAATGGATAAGGATGAGATGTGAGGTGGATCTACAGTCCCATAGACACTTCACAACCTTCCCCACTTCCACTAGTGTATGTATGTCCAAAGAATATTGTTGGCTACTCTTCAACGGACAAAATCATGAACATACCAAGGATGAGTGAGATTACCATTGACTGTGGATTTAGATGGTTGACCGAATATCACTTGATCTATTACGGTTAGATCAGTGATGGTTGTTGAGAATGAGTCAGTGTGTGTATGAGCAATCACTAAAAAAATCCATGAGATAAGTCTGGGCTGAACATTGGATTACCATCGTACATGTCAGCACTATGATCCAAACCCCCTTCGGATCAAGCACACATGGTTGGATAGCCTAAGTTGAGTCGATAGCAACTACCTCTGATGAGACACACACATAGAGATGAACATGCCAGAGACAGTAATGGGTTCCTGATGTACATGTTTAGAATCAGGCTTTAGGACCTAAGTAGCACAACCGTTGTCCGAGTAGAATAACCATCATCTATCATGCACAGCCACCGTTCAAGTTGCCCAACCACTGATAGTGATGCACTACTACCATCCATGATTCACAACCACCGTCCATATATTGCACTACCGCCGACTGAGTGGAGCAGCTATTGTGGATGTAAGGGCCAAAGTTACCTCACCCTACAAGAGGAAAACTACTTGAGGATGTTCCTAGCATTGCATAGAGACCACATATCATAATTTCATAGCAAAGTTGTATCAGAGATTGAGGACAAGATATGGCTACTATAACATCAGCCAGACAAAGGAAAGTTAGGCACAGTAAATTATTTTTTATAATGGCACAAGATTACTTCACTAGATATCTTGTATACCATTGCCTTGAACAAACATCCTTGGGTCAGATGTGTATTGCAAGATAGTGTTGGCGATAGTCTTATAGGGATCATCAGACATTGTTAGTGACTCTTTTAGGGATATATATGGACACAGTCCGAGAATAGGATAGTGTGACCTCTAGATGAGGTGGCTAATTGTTCAGTCAGTGCGACAACTTACGTGTGACTCATAGCTAGGGTTACACCGATCAGATGGTTAGCAAATGATCAGATATACAGTTTAACTCATTTAGAGTTTGCCCCAGCCAGAGAGAGATATTTGACTTGTATTATAATTTTGGCATAGATGATGGGTTTAGTGAGGGAGCGTCCATTAGGGAGACGGTGTTTTCCTTGTGCTTTGCCAGCACAATTAGGTCCTTACCTTGAGACATAGGATTTATTCTTTACCCTAAGTATAGGAGGTACCTTCGCGGTACTGTATAGGACTTATAGTGTGGGTAGCCGATTACAGACTAGTTTGGAGGAGACAAATACAACTAAGATTGGGAGCGACAAATATAGGGGCTTCAGTGAAAGTAGACCACGCTAACAAGATAGAGGGAAACCAGTGTATGCTCATCTTAATTGACAGTTTTGCTTGAGAGTCTACCTCAACGGTAGTAGTCATGTGAGTCAAGATTAGTGCTGCAAATCGGTGCGGGACTGCAGGTCACATACCAGTAAAGAGTGGACGAGACACGTGTGATTAGTCCAGCCATATGATTATAGCTTGTATGGTCAGCCTAGTTAGAAGAATTCACCATATATAGATTATTAAGGAGCTAGCGATCTTCATCAGTGTTCAGTGTTCCAGCTTCATGTTGGTCTGCTTGGGCCATGTGCAGCTAGCTTTCGAGGGAGAGCTACCAGTTTGCCAACAAGATGACATCTTCAGTTGAATCCTCTGATTGCCGTTGATGTGAGAAATTTTGACGACGGAATTTTTATAAGGAGAAGAGGTTGTAAAACCCGAACTTCGGGTAAGGGTTTTACTCACTTGTAGTTCGCCTTGTTCGAACAAGTCTCGAGACGATTCAAGCAAGCTCGACCTAGAACAATCTTAAGAATATATGTATGACACCCAGATGGCCCTAGCAGCATGTCATGGAGGTTGAGTATACCTGACATGCATATGATAGTTTCAGTTATGATACAGTACAGCAAGAGTTATCAGTGTATACGCAGAAGGTATACATATGATTTTAATGAGTTAGCCAAGATTTTAGGCCTAGATATAGGCCAATGCAGCATTTAGTATCTATTTGGGATTTTCACGGTATCTCATTTACATGCATCTTAGGGATTTTAGATCATTGGTTTGTACCACTATGGGCCCAGCTATAAGGTTGGAGGCCTAGTTAACCTTTTGCCCCGATTCCCACCTATAGAATCACTTTGAGGACTCGAGTAAGTTTGAAATTTGGACCGTCTTGATCCAAACTTTTTGTCCATATGTATAGTGCATATACGGGCCCTAGTAGGCCACGAGTTGTAGAACGTCCAGATCATTCACCCTTTGATTTCCAGTCACTTCACCAAGATTTTACATGATTTTCACCTCGACGCTGCCACCTTGGCAACTGGATTGGTATAGCTGTGACCTCGACGCTGCCATCTTATTTTATATTTATTTGTTTATTTATTTATATGTTTACTAACACAAGTATATGCTAATGTTTACTCATGTTTACCCCGTGTATTTATAAAGTATAATTATATTACTATTTTATGATTAAAGTATGACCTATGTTCATGTTTATGTATTTATTATTTATATAATTATCTATGAGTGCATTTTCTTGTTCATTTATTTATTTATTTATTATTTAGTATTATTATGTCTCGATTTGTGTGCCAAATATTTACTTATAGATTTGTTAGTATTGTTTTCTTTATTATGATGTATTGATGATATGAACACACACCATGATTACGCATCATATAGAGATGTTAGCATTTTACTTAGTACAAGGTTCTAATGTAGGTTTCGGAGTCCGAGCTCATTGTAGATGTGTAGATACGCTTAGATCTTTAACCACAGCTCCATACGACTATCCATCTCTGCTTGACTCCTTGCCTGTCGAGTTTAATCGTGTTTTATACGTTGGATGGCATGGGCGGCGTTTTATTGCATACTTCCGATGTCGGTCTATTCAGCTGTGTTTTCTATGCATTTTTAACCAAACTAAAAGGGTGAGAGCCTTTATTGGTTTTCGAACTAAAGTTTTAGAAATGTATGATACAAGCCTCTTGCCTAATCTATTATATAAGTATGCACATTTTTACGGATTTCACGATTAAAAGAATGAGTGGTATAGAGGTATGATGGACCGCACTAGTACTCCTTCAAACCCTGAGGTAGTGCGGTGTATAGGGGTACTGTGTAATGCAACTCATTTTCTGAACTTGTGGCACTAACTTACTATTCCTTTTTGCCACTTGAGTACCGTGGTGGGTGATATTGAAGATGTGAGGGCATAAGTGTTGTATGTATAAATGTGATTAAGAGTTGTGCATGCAAGCTAACACTTGCTTAAGTATGTTTGCTTACAGCCCAGTGTGTGGCAATCTTGAAGTTTCATAAGTTTTCGTGGGTAATGGAATACCATTTGCCTATTTGTATTAGTTACTGATGTTTTTCATATAATATATGTAGGTCTTGCAAATCCTAAATCGACTTCGATGGAAGGATAGATAAATGCTACACACACTTGAGCTCAACACACTTATTTACTTTCTTACTTTTTTTGTTCGATGTGCTTTGACCTGTAATTAATGGTGTCTACCTTTCTCATGACACTAAGAAGGTTGTTTTGATCTATTTTGTCGATCGCGTTGTACCGACCGACAACTTTAAACATGACTCGACTCGATCGCAACATTTTTGATTCGGTTCTTAGGTGAAACGAAATATGGGTGTTACACCCATTGTTTACAGTGACCCTATGAGCTGGTCCAGCAAAATGATTCGAGCATGTATGGTCAGTACAGTTAGTTGATTCCAGTATGTATGACATATATTTCTAGATGATTCGATCACGTGCACTCCATCAATTCAGATTATTAAAGAGCTCGCAAGCTTTGTTAGTGTTCATAGATCTAGCATCATATTGGTCTATTTGGGCCATGTGCTGCTAGCTTTCGAGGGAGAACTACTAGGTTTACAATGAGATGACATCTTCAGTTGAGTCTTCTGACAGTAGTTGAAGAAAGCAATTCTGAGGACAGAATTTTTATAAGGGTTGTAAAACCCCAACTTCGGGTAAGAGTTTTACCTGATTGTAGTTTTGGTTTGGGTCTGTATCGAGTTTGTTCGAACAACCTTGAGGTAGACTAGTTTTCAGAATATGATTATGTGCCAAGATGGTCGTATGAGCATGTCATAGTGGCTGAGTATGCCTGACATGCAGATGATAAGAGCATGAGTTATCAATGTATACAACGGTATATAGATTTGTTTGTATATGTTAGCTAGGGTTTTAGGGCTAGATCTAGGCCGTTGTAGTGTTTAGGGTCCATTTGAAATGAATCATGGGGATTTTGGACCATTGGATTGTGCCCCATAGGCCCAGCTCGATTGCGTTTAAGGTTTCAAGGCCCATTTACCCTTCTTGCCTCAATTCCCACCTATAGAGTCAATTTTAGGACTCGAGTTAGTTTTGACTTCGCACGGTCTCAAACCAAGCTTTCTGTCCACATGTATATTGCATATACCCATATGTGGGTCTTAGTAGACCATGAGTTGTTGAACATTTAGACCATGCCATGTGGCAAGATCTGTGATGTCCACGTCGGCCGTAGTGCACAACCCAAGTTTTGGCTTAGGGCTTTGCATGCTTGTAGGTTGCCTGATTCAAGCAACTCTCGACTCGGTTCAAGCTAGTTCGTGCCAAACCAATTTGAAGAATATGAGTATGGGGCCCAGATGCCCATATGAGCATGTTATGGTGCCTAAGTTGCCCGACATGTATATGATAGATATAGTAGAACACGAGTTATCAGTGTATACACAAGGTATACATATGATTTTTATGAGTTAGACAAGATTTTAGGCCTACATCTAGGTCGTTGCATCATTTAGTATCCGTTTGGAATTTTCAAGTTATCTCATTCCATGCATTGTAGGGATTTTGGATCATTGGATTGTGCCCCTGTGGGCCCAGCTCGATTGCATTTAGAGTTTAGAGGCCCATTTGCCCTTCTTGCTTAGATTCCTACCTATAAAATCAATTTTAGGATTCAAGTAAGATTTAACATTGGACAGTCTCGATTTTTGCATATATCCATAGGTGGGTCCCACTTGACCACGAGTTGTCCAATGTTCAGATCGTACCATGTTGCACGATAAGAGCCATCCACGTCAGCCTTGGCTTCGCTATGTTATATATCGAGTGATTTTGCTGAAATTGAGAATTTAGACCCTCTAGCACCATCACCACCTCATCTCGCTCCGGCGAGTTTCCACCTCGCCCCTAGCTACCTGATGGGTACAACCATGACCACCGCGTGGCCCGTTATCTGTTCGTAGATGGCATTTTTGCAATTGATTTTTGCCACCGCCGCCACTCTTTCGGGCTATTTTTGGCCCCGGCAAGCCACCTTCTGCCCACACATCTTCTATTTGCTAAGATCTCCATTTTGAGACAACCCACGACGACCACCGTAGCTGCAATCACCGCCGACAACGTTGCCAAACCTGGTTCAGTCCAATTCAGCCCATTTTTGGATCATTTTTGCCCGTTCTTGCACCGTTTACAATAATTTGAGAACCTTTATGTAACGACCCGCCCGAACCGGACTAGGTGTTACTTAAAAATATAGTTAATGTAAATGTAACATTCTAGAACATGAATTTAAATACAGCTAATAAGTCTCGCAGCATATAACATAAATCATAATAATAAGCCATGTTGTCTAAAATATAAAATAACTATCCCACAGTCTCGGACTGTTTCCCATAACTACATTTATAACACAATAGAATAATAAGGAAGTCCAATTTTTACTATCAATTCACCATACCTAGGTTGGTAAAAGAACCACCAACCACACTTCTATTATTTAGTCCAATGCTCCTCACCTGCGGAGGCAATTCCATGTTAGTGATAAAACCACTAAGCCACATAATTAAATGGAGCAAATCAATATAATCCCTATTATCATTTCACTCCTTTTTAATAATATTATTACACAAGTCATTAGTAATAATCTCTCAGGTCATTCTAAGATTAGTAATTTGTCTCTCAGGTCATTCTGAGATTAGTAAAAGTCAACTCGCAGCTCATTCTAAGATTACAAATAGTCTCACAGCTCATTCTGAGATTAGGTGGTCTCCCAATTCATTTTGAGATTAGAAATTGTCCCCCAGTTCATTATGAGATAAGAAATTGTCTCCCATCTCATTCTGAGATTAGGTGGTCTCCCAATTCATTTTGAGATTAATCATTGTCTCCTAGTTCATTCTGAGATTAGAAATTGTCTCCCAACTCATTCTGAGATTAGGTGGTCTCCCAATTCATTTTCAGATTAGTCATGGTCTCCCAGTTCATTCTGAGATTAGAAATTTTCTCCCAACTCATTCTCAGATTAGGTGGTCTCCCAATTCGTTTTGAGAATTCTCATGGTCTCCGAGTTCATTCTGAGATTAGAAATTGTCTCCCAACTCATTCTAAGATTAGGTGGTCTCCCAAATTCATTTTGAGATTAGTCATTGTCTCCGAGTTCATTCTGAGATTAGGAATTTGTCTCCCAACTTATTCTGAGATTAGTGCTGACAAAGGCTAGCAGTTTGGGAAAATACAACATTTTAAATAATTATACCAGGTTGGGAAAATATAAAATTTCAATTAATTATACCAGTTTCAGAAAATATAACATTTTCAATAATTATACGGATAATATAACATTTCAAATAATTATACAGACACACATCGTAATTTTAAAGGTGCAACCCCGTGTTGGACTGAGTCATATCCTTGACCCCGATTACATTATAGCATATGGTAGTCGAATATGGGCTCAGGCCGACTAGGGCTGCCAATAAGGGAAAATACAACATTTCATAGGATTATACAGACCTGGATATTTTAAATTCGCAGTTGCGACCAACGATCCTAATATGAACGAGAACATAAAATTATACATAAGTATAATTTTATTCAAGTAGGAATGTATGCAACTAAATATCTAATATATATATCATTTTCAAAAATATTAAATATTAAATTATCAATAAATCTAGTGAGATAATTAATTATTCATGTGAAATAATTATTTAAGTCCTACTTTACATTTAAATTAATTATCTAAATTATGATTAACACTTAACAAATAATAAAGTTATTATAAATTCATAAACAAGTATTTAATTATTATTATTAGTATATTTTCTTTTGAGATAATAAATTTTCGTACAATAATTAATTAGTTGAGTAACATTACCAATAACCAATTAAAATAATTTTTTTGAAGTTTATTACAAGTTCATATTATTTTTTAACTCTAGTCCGTATCGAGTCAATCCATATTTATAAAACTACCACCCTTCTTTTTCTTCTTCCTGTCGCCATTCTTCTCTTCTCCAAAAACAGGTTCATCCTTCTCCTCCACCCTTATATTAGTACCAAATTGAACCACCATTTAAACAACCCAACAAAGTATCAACAAGAAGATAAAATCAGCAAGCGAGGAAGCCTCAAGTGCGTGTTTTACAGCAGTTAACCAAGACGACCATGTGCTGCACCATGGTGCCCAACTCCTAGCCTATTCTTCTTCTACCAGCCTCAAGACCCCTCCTTTCTTGCACCTTGCTCTAATTTAGATGTTCCACGATCTCAGGCCGGCCTCAAAACAGTAAGGATCAGTCACCTTTGGACGTTGCATGGAGTATGGTCATTCTCCCCATTTCTACACTTCGCCACCATGAATTCAGGCAAGAAGGTCATACGTTGTGGACTGTTTTGGCAGCCTGAACTGCTGTGAAGGAACTCATGATGTTGTCAACGAAGCACAACCAGTGTCTACCCATCTGAACGTCCATTACATCACCTATTGCAGCAGAGCGTCGCCACTTCCATCACCCTTGCAACACCACCCATGCATTGCTGCAATTCCACTACCCACTGGAAAACCAGGGACGTGGCGAGCCCTCCCTTTGACCCAGCAGCAAGAGAGGTCGTCGGGGTGTGAAGGACTGCCTTGCAATTGTTCTTACGGTCACCCATCTTGCCAAAGTTTCAGGCTACTCAGCCATGGACGGGATTCAATTTTAGTTCAGTTTAGTTCCCTTCTTATTGATTTACAACTTTAATTCCCATGATTAACATGCTTACTATCAATTAAAAATATGCATGCAAGAGTCCTAATATAAAAGAAATAAGAAAAGGGACGAGATACTCATGCAACAATAAGGAGGGTGCCTGGGACGGAGAGGAGACAAGGAATGGACGACTAGGGAAAAGGATTTCCCACAAACTTCACAACTATATTTACAACTCAAGGAGTCCCTCAACTAATTTCTTACACCCTACCCTACCGCCCATTCACGAATAGGTATCACTTGGCTAAAGTTTGTTCTCCCTTTTCCTCCCACTCACCAAGTCATCACCCACCCAAGACCAGGGTTTGGCCTTAAGTCAAACCATGACTGGTTGGCTAATGATCATAATAATTATGATGACCAATCATATCGATTCACCCGTACTTTGATTAACCGGGTAACCGTGTAAATATATGAGTAAATAATAAAATATAATAATTAACCAGGTAAAGAATATAATACATTTGGTCCTTTCCAGACCGCATTTGCGCCATATTTTTTTTCTCACGGTCTTTACACTTTATATTAGTTTAGATGCATATTCACATGATTTAACATATTTGGATGTTATAAGTATTTTTCTTAATATATTAATTATTTTATTTCATTATTTATTTATATTTTTATTCATGATTATTCATTTCTTATTATTTATCTATTTGTTGACTATGATGAATGATTATGTGGCTCATTATTGTTATTGATAATGTATTTATTCATAGATATTATTTTTGTTCATGTTTATCTTATTTTATTTAATTAATTGATTGACTATTAATTATTTCTTACTCGTGTTATTATTTATACGTAATTAGGCGTATGTTCGTATACGTGAGATCCCTCAACTTAGTCCCACACTAATACCTACTGGGAAAAGACCCTGTTTATAAGTGGGAATAGACTATAGATCTTTAACTTAGTTAACCACGTTTCAAAAGATGACTTAGCCCATTAGTTTGCACTTTGGATTGGGTCGTTACAAATGGTATCAGAGCAACCTAGTTCCGTGTTAGATGGTGGGCTAGACTATGAACATTGGCTAAGGCTACCGGCCACGGGCTAGAGAAGGACTTGTGCTAAGGCTAGCAATGGAGGCTATGTAGAGGAATTTTGGGGACAAAATTTCCTAAGGTGGGTGGATTGTGAGATCCCTCAACTTAGTCCCACATCTAATACCTACCGGGCAAAGATCATGTTTATAAGTGGGAATAGAGTATAGATCTTTAACTTGGTTAACAAATTTTAAATAAATGACTTAGTCCCATTGCGTTGCACATTGGGCCAGGTCGTTTCAAATGGCATGAGAGCAACCTAGTTATGTGTTAGATAGTGGGCTGGATTACGGACATTTGCTAAGGCTGCCTATCATGGGCCAGAGAAGGATGTGTGCTGAGGACAGTAATGGAGGCTATCCGTAGGAATTTTGGGGACAAAATTTCCATGGTGGGTGGATTGTGAGATCCCTCAACTTAGTCCCACATCTAATACCTACCGGGCAACGATCCTGTTTATAAGTGGGAATAAACTATAGATATTTATCTTGGTTAACCACTTTTAAAGAAATGACTTAGGCCCATTACGTTGCACTTTGGGCGGGGTCCTATTTATAAGTGGGAATAAATTATAGATCTTTATCTTGGTTAACCACTTCTAAAGAAAATGACTTAGGCCCATTACATTGCACTTTGGGCGGGTTCGTTGCAAATAGTATCAGAGCAACCTGGTCCGTGTTATATAGACTACGGATGTTAGATGTTACAGCCCTGATTCATGGACATTACTAGGACCTAGGGTTTGGGTGTTGTTCCTAGGTTTCCCACATCCATCAGGGGGTAGCAGTGGCTATCCGAGCGATGGAAACAATATACCAAGGCTAACCCGTGTTTTAGTTGTAGGTAACGAACTAAGGTGCATGAGGCTGCTGGGTGACCTAGCATTGTTGGATAGCATGGCGTCGAGTTACAGCAGTGGATTGCAGCACATGGGTCGGTATATATGGTACCGAGCGTGTGGTCGGATTCGAATCAGGAAACCTCAAGGTGGCTGGTTCGTGAGTTGGTGTGCTAGCCGGGTGCTGATCAAGAATCAGGCTAGGCATACGAGTGATTGGTGTATGGGTCGGAACATCGGGGTTGAGGTGCAACCTATGTACCGAGCATGATCGATCTGGCTACTGAGCAGATGAGCGGTACCGAGTGTGCATGAGCGTGAGTGGCATGGCGCTGGTGCATGGGCGAGTGGCAAGCACGTTGTGAGGTTGCTGAGGCGTGGGAGCTGTGCAGGATCAAGTGTGTGCCGATCCAAATAGTGGCATGCTGGTGCATGGTGTGGTGCAGGTGCTTCAGCAGTAGCAATGTCCAGCAATGAATGCCAATGTTTGTAGCGTTATGGATGCCAAGGAATGCAGCGGTAGACCATTGCCGGTATTGTGGCCGGTAATTGCTGGACAAGGCATTGAGGGTGAAACAGTTGCGAGACGATGGCTGAGGTCGAACCATGGGCTAGACATGAGTCCAGTGGTGTAGTGCACTATTTGTTGGGAGTTTGTTACAGAATTGGATCGTATCTGGGAGAAGATTATGATCGGGATGTTGCAACTAACTTCTGGAGATAAACTAGAAGGCTGTGTCATGAACGTGGATGTGGATTAAGGCTGGGTTGCTGATGACACGGTGAATTTTTGCAGTATCTTATTGAGATAAGGATGCTGACTAAGATCAGAGTTATCTTGAAGTAGGAGGATGTGGTGCATTGTGTGAAGGCTGGAAGAAGACAAGAGGAATTATCCGAGAAAAGGAGATAATTCCTGCGAGGTTTGGTGCAATGTGAAGTCTTGAGTACATAGACATCCGGGAGAGAAGGGAACTTGTGACGGTGCTGCAGCCGGTGCTAGTGAAGAGTGTTGGACTTTCATTGGAGTTTGCCAGAATCCAGGTACACGTTGTGGGTTGCTGGTGTTTGGCAATCGGGGTGGGTTACTTGGGTTATAGTAATCCCGTGAGTTCCATTATGTTTGAGGTGCATTGGGGCGAGGCTGTGGGAGCTGTCCACAAGCTGAGCAAGTACTTGGAGGAGAGTAGAGTGCTTATAATCCTTATCTGTTATAATATAAGGTTGGGAAGTGTTTTTCTTGTAATCTGTTTGTCTACTTGTTGGCTAACATTTTAGGAAGGAAACTTTTGTATTTAGGTCATGGTCGAAGTTTACAAGGCAGTCAATTGTGGTAACTGGTTGCTAAGACGAGCAAGGGCAGACGACATGACCCCAATACGCATATCGGTATTTGGGGCGATCGGGCAATTGCTGCGTGTGGTGCTGTTTGGTTCTCGGAACAGCTTATCTGTAGAGCATCCTAATAACCGAGAGTGCTGTATCGGTGCTTAGGTGTGATCGAGCACAAGTGATCGAGCAAAGGGCTGATTGGAATAGCAATATCAGGGACGAAGATTTGTTGGGATCGAAACCAGTAACCTTGGTGTTGTGAGTTGGCCAAACACAAAGGTTAGTGTTTGTCATTGGCTTCCATTATTGTTCCATCTAGCGTACTTGGTGTTAGGCTGAGTGTTCTTGGGATGGGAATACGCCGCACAAGACTAATTGGGATCAAAAAATGTTGGGTCCTAGAATTAGACCCGTCACATTAGCTATGGCTGCCCTCACGGGCCAGAGAAGGACGTGTGTAGAAGCTAGCAACGGAGTCTGTGTGTAGAAATTTCAGGGACAAAATTTCCTAAGGTGTGCCGATTATGAGATCCCTCAACTTAGGCCCACATCTAATACATACAGGCAAAGATCTTGTTCATATGTGAGAATGGACTATTGAACTTTAACTTGGTTAACTACGTTTAAAGAGATGACTTGGCTCATTAGTTTGTACTTTGGGTTGGGTTGTTACAGTATATTTAATATTTATATTAATATTCTTCCAGATTATTTAATATTATTTATTAATTTATTTATCTATTGATTTATTTAAATATGTTTTTGTTCATTTGTTTAATTGTTTATATGTTTACTAACATGAGTATATATATGATATTTACCCGTGTCTAGTCATTTATTTATGTAGAATAATTATATTATTATTTTATTATTAGACTATTATTTATATTCATATATTTATTATATACCTAATTACCTATGAGTGTATTTATTTGTTTATTTATTTCTTTATCATTTATTATTATTACTATTATTTTTTATTATTACTATTATTATCATTATTCTGATGTCTCGATTTACGTGATGTATGTTTAGTTGTAGGCTTATTTATACTTTTTTTATTTATTATGATGTACTAATGATATGAGCACACACCACCAGCATGCATCATATAGGGTTATGGGTATTTTAATTAGCATTGGGTTTCGATTTAGGTTATGGAGGTTGAGCTCGCCGTAGAAGTGTCGATGCACTTGGAGCTTGGACCACAAGTTTGTAGGACTCTCTTTCTCTGCTTGACTCCCTACGTGTAGAGTTTAATCGTGTTTTAGACGTAGGATGACATTGGCGGTGTTTTCCTTGTGCTTCTCCCGCACAATTAGGTCCTTACCTTGAGAGATAGGATTTATCCTCTGCCCCGAGCATAGGAGGTACCTTTGTTGTACTATTTAGGACTTACAGTGCAGGTAACCGATGACAGACAATGATTTACAATCGACCAAAAATTTTAAATATGACTCGACTCAATCGTAATATTTTTTATTCGGTTCTTAGGTGAACTGAAATCAGGGTCTTACAGATACATGTTGTCCATGATTGAAGGTCATGACATCCTGGTTGAGTGGTTGATGAGTCTGGTTGATTTGTGTGGATCTGTAATGTTTCCTTGGGTTGTTGTATCTTAAATTTGATAAAGTTTTGTATAGATGTTAATAGTTGAGATGTCTTGCATTAATGTTTAACGAGTTATCGATGAAGTTCATTCATGAAGTTAATCTAGAAAACAATAATTGATTAAAAAATTTTGTCTTTAGTTAATCAAGGGTAGCCAGTTAATTGTGATATATTAATTTTATTAATTTACTGTTATATTTTTAATGTTTTGTTTATTTTCTAACTATCAAATTATTAAAGATCAATGAAGTTCTTAATTAGGAAAAATAATAATTATAGCAAATTTCATGTGAGAGATTGCTAGGGTTAATATAAAATTAACTTGGTTGATTCATATATTAATGGTATGGTTAATTGCTTTAAGTTTTTTCCGTATGGGCTAACCACATATTAATTGGATTAGTAATTTATTTGTATTGACTTTGTAGTCTAGAGTTCAATTATTTCACAAATATGTATATATTTAATATGAGTATTAAGGCATATATGTGCTGACAGGAATGATCTAAATAATTATACAATTATATATTGCGAGAGGGATTATCAAATAATTAATCATCATTAGTTCATAGAATGGGTTAAATAAATTAATTGAGAAGTGTAATTAGAATTCTCTTTTATTCCCCATTAAGTGGTATGAATAAACTAATTGTTTCCTATATAATTTTCTTGTGTTGGGCCTTATAATTTCTTTTTACCATATTAAACATCAATTGATTACTTGATTTATTTGCCTCAACATAAGTTATTTAAAGATCTGAATTCAAATTGAGATCTTGTTATGAATTTCTGAGTTTTATCATTGACAGATTAATTAATGGGTTTTTTTGTCAGTTGTTTAATTAAGTTTTGTGTTGGGTAATTAATTGGCTTGATTATATTGTTGGTTGTTTTGTGTAATTAAATAGATTATTTCGCAAGTAATTATTAATGTCTATGAGTTTGAATAATTGACTAACTAACTAATTACTTGTCATTAGAAATATTTTTATGGTTGTTCTCATGATATTGTTATGTGTCAAACTTCATGTCATCCTGCATGCATAGCTTAGGAATTATAGGTTTATAATGTGTAATTTATTTGTGACTCCTAGATTAAAAAATCTAGCATGTTTATGGTTCCTTTTTGGCAGCTCTGGTTGGCCTAAACCCAGATACGAACACCATGCACCGCAATCGGGGTCATAGAATTGACTCAGTCTGACATGGGGTTGCACCTGCCCCCATACGCAATGGTGCAAGATGACTCATTATGCACTTATGATGCCAAGAGGATGACTTAATAACAAATATCGATAAGTACTGGCCGTGGGCCACGTAGCATCTGTGCACATGCATGGGATTGTAGCTGGATGGGATGGCCACCTCTTCTAGCATAATTTGAGCTCGCCATAGGCTCATAATCACTAAAATTGTTGATAAATAATGATATGGAATATATTGACTTATTTCCTGTAATTATATAACTTAGTGGTTTTATCAGTAACTTGGTTTTGTGACTGCATGTGAGAAGCTTCAGGCCGATGTTTAAGGGTGTGGTTGGTGGCTCCCTTACTAACCCAGGTTGGAAGAATTGATGAATAAAGTTGGGCTTCTTTTTTTATTATTTGAGTTATAATTGTGACTATGGGAAAAAATTTGGTGGCTATGGAACTTTTTTTGGCGTAGTTAGTTTACCTTATGTTATTGTTACATGTTATATTTAATATAGCATGATTTATTTTATAGTTAATAAATTCTTAGAGATAGTTGAAGTTAATATTTAATCATTTTTGTTACATTATACCTTAACATTTTATTTTAAATCCTCTATATTTTGGGGTAATCCCCTGGCAGGCTAAGGCGGGTCATTACAAAGATGGCTAATAGGAAACTTTCCTATTTGAAAATCCTCATTTTTAGCTCATATGCAATTGGTTATAACTCAGGTTGTAGAACCTATATCCATATGATTCTTTTTGCATTGAATACCTCAAAATGTCTAGTTCTTTTTAATATAATTTCATAATTGTTCACTATGTATCCCAGGAGTTATAAATATTCAAAAGAAAAGGTGCAAAACCTTACTTTTCTTGAGTTATATCAATACCGGGTTTTTTGTATGGTATCCTTTGGATTAGTTAATCATTATTTAATGTTAATATGATGCTAAATACATCTTTTCATGATTGTTAACAAGTATGACGATTGATCAATCATGGATGATGTTCATGACGTATCATGCATGCATACATGTACATCTAGTTGGGTAGCGATGTTTAGTGTTTGTTTTGTTGCTTGGACTAGGAGGGTGATAACTGAGACGGTTGGAGCTTGAGAGCCTATCAGGTCTATTTAGTTATTATTTGGAGAGTTTTATTATCATGATGTTCCTTTTATGTGCTTAAATAGTTTAGTCAAATCGTGATTCAATATTTTTAAAAAGATGTGAAAGCTAATATATGTTAGTAATTTGACTAATGGATAAATGAAAACTAAAACATATGGTCTTGATGTTTTCATAATTAAAGGTCAAAACAATGGTGGGGCCTCGGCTTAATTGGTAATAAGTTAAACAGATCGATAATGAAAGAGATATCGTACCCACAAAACTTTGGGCATCCACACTTGCCGGTGCCTAAGATGGGAAAGTTATTGTACACTTGTAGAGATTATGATCATTTGTGAGGACTTATTTGGAAGGTTGCATAACTGATCATCATGTAGAACCAAAGAATTGAGATGCAAACTCATAAACTGCTCATGGTCGATGAGTAATATAATATCATCATACATACAAGGTTAATAATATTAATTGTTTTCTCTTGTTTTATTGTTGTAAAAAGATGAGTTGATGATGTGTGTGGTAGATGTAATTTTATCAGCAGTTAATTCTTGAAACGTGAATGTTAAACACACTACAAAGGTGTGCAATGAGACAACTAAGTGGGACAAAGTCAGTACAAAGGGTGGTACCTCTCTCTAATATTTGAATAAAGAGATTGCAAAATCTAGTAAGCTCAACAACTTTTATCTGATTTAATTTGGATAATATAGATGAACATACTTAGCATTTTTTCTTTTTGTTAATATATTATGATATGTGATACATTGAAAATTTATGGAAATAATATTTTATATTTTTTATGGGGCAGAAGATAGAACCCTTGTGTGAAAAAATATAAGAATGACAACGGTCCAATTAAATTTGGTAAAATAGGTAAACTGTGAGGGAAATTGTCCAAACAGCAAGTGGACCCGGTCAGGTTTGAGCCAACTCCAAATTTTAGGTTGTTTGCCATGTTAGATTACAATTTCAATGTTCGTTTTCTACTTATAATGGTCTAGATGGTTGTTTAAGTGAAAATGACATCGAAAAAGGTTACCTGATTAACCGGTAAGAGCCGAATTGGTTGAATTTAGTCGAATATTTTTAAACGGTGAAACCTTGATGACCTTTATGGTTAAGGTAAGGCTTAGAACGTGGCTAGGGGTTTCCTAGGCTAATAGGAGGCTTCTAGACGGTTGAAGGATAATTAACGAAGGAGGAAAAGAGGGTAGAATTATATTTAGGTTGTGTTTTGTGCTAATCATGTATGCACATGTGTATTCAAAGTTTTTCATAGATAATATGATAATTCGATGCTTTTAAATCATGATTGGGACCATGAATTTGATTATTATGGAGCTGGTATGGTTGAACAACACAAACATCTATTTTTATGTTGTTTGATGCATAAAAAGAATATTTGATTCAAAACCATGTAATTTTTTATTTTTAATTGTTAAGAAACAATCTTAACTCTTACTTTTGATGGAAATAGGTGGTGTAGAAAGTTTCTTTATTTTCTAAACACGTTTAATTGATGAAACATGAATGTTAAAAATGCTACAAAGGTGTGTAATGAGGCAACCAAGTGGGGCAAAATCACTATAAAGGGTAATACCTCTCAGTAATATTTGAATAAAGGGATGAAGCTAATACAAAGGTTAGTAAGTCCTGAAAGTATAATAGATGAAGAGTAAAGGCTACTAAAGGGTAGTTATACTCTAATCTAAGACAAAGTTAGGTTAATTAGGTGAATGATTGATCTAATATTATTTGATTACAAATGAAAATTAAATCATATTTATACGTGTTTATATTTATGATTTATATTAGAGATTATGTATAGATGTACATGATAAAAATGTGAACTTTTATTTTATTAAGTACTCTCATTGTTGTTTATTCAGTTATTTGATTTTCCAACTATTATGTACTATTTATATGAGTAAAAGACTCAGTACTAGCTACCTAGTACTTAGCAAACAAAGTTTATCTTTATATACGTAGGTTAGTAGGTAAAGATTTGGAGTGCGAAGTGAAAGATGATCAACATTAGATATATCTTTTTTCTCTTTTAGTGCAATATATATAATTTATGTAATAAGACACTTAGCTATGAAGACTTCCATGAGGTTGTTGATCTTGTATTTGGAACTTGGATATATTTTTTATATTGTTATGGACTTATTATTAGTATATTATATAGTTTTGGACAAGATCCAGCTCTGTTATTCTGTGTACACTATTCAACCAATTTTTATTTCATTAATTATTTTAATTATTATTTTAATCAAGTAATAATCCATTCTTTAGATTAAATATACATGGAAAAGGGTGGGCCATTATAGGGATGAAGCTAATACAAATGTTAGTAGATCCACGAACTTTACAAGATAAAGAGTAATAGCTTTTAAAGGGTAGTTACACTCTAATCTAAGACAAAATTAGATTAAGTAGGTAAATATTTTGTCTAATATTATTTGATTGTCAATGAAGAGTAAATCATATTTATACCTTTTGATATTTATGATTTATATTGAATATTATGTATGGATATAGATGATGGAAATGTGGACTTTGATGATGTTAATTACTCTTATCGATGTTTGTTCGGCTTATCCATTTTTTCCTATTATTGTTTATTACATATATGAGTAGAGGACTCACTATTGGTTACTCTGTGCTGAATGGAGAAAGTTGATTTATGTACGTAGTTTATCAAGTAGAGATTTGAAGAGCAAAGGGATGGAAGATCAGCATTAGATTAATCTTTATTTCTATATTAGTGATATATATATATTTATGTTATTAGATAATTAGATGTGAAGAATGCTATTAGGTTGTTGATTCGGTATTTAGAACTTGGATATTGTAAAGACCATGGGAAAAAAAAGTTTTGGACCCGAACTTTGTTTGAGAATGACTGAACGTGTTATATATATATATATTTTTACCCGTTTAATTATACCTGGTTAATTATTTACCCATTTTATTATTTACCTAATTAAATGAAATATGGGTGTAGAGGTGTTTCCACAAACTCTAGCTGTCATTTCATTTTATAAAGCACGTCCTCCACCCTAGCCTTCATTCACAATCTCTCCTCTTCCTTACTGGCGTGCCTTCTTCCTTGCTTAGGTATTCTTTTTATCTCCCTCTTCTTAATTTTCTTGCATACATATTTGAAGTTAATAATAAGCTGTATAATTGTGAGGATTCAAGTTTAAAATCAACAAAAAAAACTAAACAGAAATTAAAGTTTAATTTGGCCGACGAGTCCCCTATTTCGGCAAGATGGGTAAGCATCGGCGAGGTTGCGCCGGGAATCGGTGGCGACGGTAGTTCCGACGTCGGAATATAATCTTACTCTCTTCGCTGATCAGTGTAGGGTCAATATTACGGGTGTGGATATCGGTGATGGGGGAAAAAAGGGAAGGCGGCGAAAACAGAGGTGACGGTGGTGGGGGAAGAAATCCGGCGGTCCTGAGTGGCTACGGGTTCCATTATGGCCGGAGTAGGTAGATAGGTGGTCAAGGGTGTCGAGGCGACCACCCAATTGAGGTGACGACACTCGCCGGCTATGGAATCGTCGACGCGAGCACGCCGCTAGGCAGGCGATCTGGGCGTCGTCGTGGCTGGAAGGCGGCTGGAGTTGGCTGGGGCGACCCCGCAATGGCATGGCAAGTCTGGGCGGCGACTATTGACGGCTGCCGGAGACGATTGCCGGCGGTGGCAGGAGGGCGCTTGCTGTCGGGAACAGAGCATGCCGGAGAAGAAGGAAAAAATTACCATTGGTGGCAAACTTGTAAATAATGCTTGACTCGACATAGCTCGGGTTAAATAATAATGCCAAATCTTAAATAACACCTGACTCAATACCGACTCAAGTTAAAAATAATTCGAACTCGTAATAAATCTTTTAAAAAATATTATTTTGATGGGTTATGGGTAAAGTTACTAAACTAACTAATTATTGTATGAAATCGCCACGAGTAATAAAAAACATGCTACTGATAAACAGGCAATAATTAATCGGCGTAATTAAAACGATTAAGTTAAATCAGAGGGTTATAAGTAATTAATAAAATAAAGATTTTACCTTTACAATATTAAATTTAATATTAGGTAAATAAATTGATTATTTTAATAACGAGTTAGAATTGTAGAAAATGGGTTATTAAAGTATAATCGGGTAGCAATCACTCGCGTCAAACCAAAATAACATAATGAAAAAATAAAGTTCGAAACTTTATTGAGTCAAATAATTTAACTTAATTGTATGAATAATATTTTTGATTAATACAAATTATTTTAAATAATTTAATCGTTCAACTTAATTAATTAAATTGCTATAAATAATTGTAGCGATTAAAAAAATTATAACCGTAAACTAAATCATCAAGATCGGGGTTAAGTAATTATCATCGCAAAGGAAAATTAAGTACTTGTTGATTAGTAATAATTATGTTATCCATTGTGATGTATTAATTATGATTTGGATAAATAATTTAAAATGTGAAGTCGGACTTAAATGATTATGTTACATGAATAATTAATTATCTCACTAGATTTGTTGATAATTTAATATTTAATATTTTTGAAATGATATATATATTAGATATTTAGTTGCATGCATTCCTACTCGAATAAAATTATACTTATGTATAATTTTATATTCTCATTCAGATTAGTATCATTGGTCGCAGCTGCAAGTTCGAAATATCTAGGTCCGTATAATCATTTAAAATGTTGTACTTTCCTCTTTGGCAGCCCTGGTCGGACTGAGCCTATATTCAACTAGTATGCGCTGTAACACAATCAGGGTCAAGGAATTGACTCAGTCCGACACGGGGCTGCACCTTTAAAATTAATATGTTTGTTCGTATAATTATTTGAAATGTTATGTTGTTTGTATAATGAATTGGAATATTGTATTGTTTGTATAATTATTTGAAATGTTATACTTTCCCAAACTAGTAGAACTATATAAAATGTTGTATTTTCCCAAATTAGTGGCCGTTGTCGGCACAAATTGCAGAATGAGTTGGGAGACGATTTTGAACCTTAAAATGAATTGGGGGACCATAACTGTGAAGACTCGGAAAAAAATAAAATAAAATTAAATATATATATATATATATATAATAATAATAATAACGTTCGATGCGGGGAAATCGAATGTGGGGAAAAAATTTCGTTAGCTGGTTAGGTATGAATTACCCGGTTAATTGAGAAGTAATTTCGAACAGGACGATTCTACTTGAATCGGTCAAGTTGACCACATTATTTTTCTATGTAACCCTTTTAAGTGAATCATACCATGTACCTGTTTAAGAGGTCAAGTGAAATGGTTAAGTGAACCGTATTGATTACCCAATTACCCGATTAAAGGAATTGCGGTGAAAGGGTGTTTCCACAAACACTAGTCGTCATTTCATTCTTTGTAAAAGGTGAAGGGGAGGGCGTCTTCTACATCTTTCTCCTCCTTGGACAGATGCTGGCTTTCCTCCTTCGCTCAGATTAGGGTTAACGGTTCATAGTCAGACGAAATCACAAGTTAGGTACGTATAATAGATAGAACATCATACTTTCCTTGTTGGTAGCCTAGGTCGGCCTAAGCCCAAATTCGACCACCATGCACCGAGTGCAACCGGGGTCAAAGAATTGACTCAGTCTGACACTGGGTCGTATTATGTGCGTAAATTGTGTAATGCATTGACATTGTTTTGGAGTAGTGATAGCCGCCCCATAAAAAGGCTACGGCTGGGGTGAGCGAGGCACAGCGATTCCTTCATCGCACTGGAGTGCAGTGATAGCCTCCCCATAAAAAGGCTACGGCCGGGGTGTGCAAGGCACTAGCACTGGAGTGCAGTGATAGCCGCCCCATAAAAAGGCTACAACCAAGGTGTGTGAGGCACTGGCACTAGAGTTGGCAGTGAGAGCTTCCCCACAAACGGGGCATAGCAATCACCTGAGCGCAGTGATAGCCTCCCTATAAAAAGGCTACCGCAGGGGTGTGCAAGGCACTGGCACCGGAGTGCAGTGATAGCCTCCCCATAAAAAGGCTACGGCCGGGGTGTGCGAGGCACTGGCACTAAAATTGGTAGTGAGAGCTTCCCCACAAATGGGACGCAGCAATCACCTGAGTGCAGTGATAGCTACCCCACAAAAAGGCTACGGCCGGGGTGTGTGAGGCACTGGCACTGGAGACGGTAGTGGTAGGTGTGCGGATCACAGCGGATACCTCCTCCGCATTCTTTTGGAGTACAGCGGAATCGCTCCACTGCATATTAAAATAAACTTAAGGAAATAGTGGAATGTACTTGTTTTGTTTTCTCTATTATACTACTTAGTGTTGTAATCACTAACGCGGAATTGCCTCTGTAGGTGTGCAGATACGAGATTAGGTGATTGACAACCAGAGCATGGAGCAAAATAAATATGAGGACTCCTTTCTTTTTACTATTTGAGAAATAAGTGTGGCTACTAGGAGACGGTCCAAGACTGTGGGATCTTTATATATGTTTTTGTTT
Source organism: Piper betle (assembly GCA_033002965.1). NCBI lineage: Eukaryota > Viridiplantae > Streptophyta > Magnoliopsida > Piperales > Piperaceae > Piper > Piper betle. Next base: position 52,596 of record JAURVB010013760.1, on the reverse strand, counting down.
ACAAAAATGTTAGACATATTTGCTTAAATTTTGAGTAACACCTTGCCAGCTAGGCCCACAATGTTGTGACAAATGGCGGGTCGTTACAGGTGGTATCAGAGCCTGGTTTCCCAAAAGCTCACATCTTATGACTCAAGTACCTTGTTGAAGAGTCCAATATTTATCTTTCTCCAATGGGGTATGTCATTAGGGAATTAGTGGACTCACTAACAAACCTAAGTAATCATTGGAAAAAAAAATTTAATCTACCATAACAGAATAAATTTTAGATGGCAGGCACCCGAAGGAAGTCGAGCCAAGCTGCGCAGTCGGACACGAACGTGGAGAGTGTGTTAGGCCAAATTTTGACGGCCATACAGGGACTAGCGCAGGCTTCAGATAATACAAGTTCTGTGATGCAGAACATAGCACAGCAATTACTGGGATTGGTAACAGGGAATGGAGCTCCAAATTCGGCTGCGGGTCCTAGAAACGTCCCAAATGGGGATCAGGGGAGCGCCCAAGAGCGGGTAGGAATAGCTGACCCGGGCGAGCGAGGAGAACTTCCAAACCCGGTGCCACCGGTAGTCCGACAAGTGGTACTGCCAGATGGGGATGACAGTGATCGATACACTGTAGAGAAATTCCGGAAGAACGGAGCTGAGGTATTCATTGGAGGGACTGATCCAATGAAGGCGGAGAGCTGGTTGGACATTACTGAAAAAGCATTTAGAGCTCTCTCTGTGCCTCATCGCCATCAAGTGAGGTTGGCGACATGCATGCTTCAGGAGGAAGCATCCTATTGGTGGAAGTCCATGGAGAAGACTGCGTTCCATCAACGGGAGATTTCGTCCATTCCTTGGGCGGAATTTGTAACAGCTTTCAATGGACAATATTTTCCTGAGTCAGTTGTCCAGAAGAAAGCACTGGAATTTGCCACTCTAACTCAGAAGGATGATTCAGTCCGAGAGTATGCAAAAAATTTCTTGCAATTGGAGAGATTTGCATCTGGGAGTCTGGCAACTGCTCGGGCCAGAGCAGACAAATTTTTCTGGGGGTTGAAGCCCGAATTGAGGAGTAGGGTTGCTACGGCACCAAGAGGCACTATAACCGAAGTGATTGAGGCAGCCACTACTCATGAGTTGGTGTACGACTATGTCCGTGCACAGAAACAGGGGAAGGCTACTATGCAACATAAGAATGCCAATCAGGGTAGTAGCAAAAATAGGTCTGCAGAACACCAGCAGCAGAACTATCAACGGAATGTCGATGGGAACCGCAAAAGGAAGTTTCAGGAGATTCCGTATCGACTATGTAAAAATTGCAACAAGATGCATTCAGGGCCATGCAGGGAGCCTCGTCGGTGCTATAACTGCGGAAGGACGGGACACCTGCAAAACGAGTGTCGTCAGCCCCTGAAGCAACAACAGGAGCAACCAGAAAAGGAGAAGACACCAGCTCCTAATCGCTACCCAGCACCTGCAAAACCAGCGGACAAGGGGAAGGCGAAACTTTTTGCAGTCAAAATCGAGGACGCTGAGAACGAGGACCACACAGTTAGAGGTAAAATTCTGATTCAAAGTGTTAGTGTGGATGTTTTATTTGACTCGGGGTGTACCCATTCGTTCCTATCATCCCGATTAGTTAAGAGTTTAGGACTCCAAACGTCTACATTACCTAAGACTTATAGGGTCACTACCGCAACAGGAGAAGGGGAGGTCACGACGTTAGGAGTGACTAACCTATCCTTGGATATACAAGGGAAACCCTATGTATGGAATTTCATTGTCTATGGGATAATAGGCTTTGATGTACTGTTGGGAATGGACTGGTTGTCTGCACACCAGGCTTTTCTCGACTGTAAAGGGAGGAGAGTGTTGACTAAACCTTGTAATTGTGAGATGGGGGTCATTTTCCAAGGGTCATGGAATGATCCATCCTCTTGTATTGTGTCGGTTAGTGAGGCAACTGAGTGGTTTGGTGAGGGTTGTAAAGTTTTTTCGGCAACTCTAGAGGAGTCTGAGTCCAAACCCAAAGAGTTGTCCATGATTCCGGTGGTAGCAGAATTTCCGGACGTATTTCCAGGTGAACTACCAGGGTTACCTCCTAAGCGGGCAGTGGAGTTTGTCATTGACCTAGCACCTGGAGTATCACCAATTTCTAAAGCACCATACCGCATGGCTCCAGTGGAACTTAAGGAGTTAAAGAGTCAATTAGAAGAGCTATTGCGGGCAGGCTTCATCCGACCAAGTACTTCACCCTGGGGAGCCCCTGTTCTTTTCGTAAAGAAGAAGGATGGCTCACTTCGATTGTGTATTGACTATCGCCAGCTAAATCAAGTGACAGTCAAGAATCGGTACCCCTTACCGAGGATTGATGATCTATTTGATCAGTTGAAAACAGCCGGAATATTTTCAAAAATAGACTTGCGGTCCGGATATCATCAACTGCGGGTGAAGGAATCTGACATACAGAAAACGGCTTTCCGAACTCGATATGGACATTATGAGTTTCTGGTTATGCCTTTTGGTCTGACAAATGCACCAGCGGCCTTTATGTCACTTATGAACACGGTGTTCCACGAATACTTGGATAAGTTTATTATTGTGTTTGTGGATGACATTCTGGTCTATTCAAATAATGAGGAGGACCATGGGAAACACTTGTCCATTGCTCTTCAAGTTTTGAGGGAGAATCAATTGTTCGCCAAGTTATCAAAGTGTGACTTCTGGTTGGAGGAGGTGAAATTCCTAGGACATGTTGTCTCAAAGGCGGGAGTCGCAGTGGATCCATCAAAAGTGAGAGCAGTTACTGATTGGCCCCAACTCAAGTCAGTCACAGATATCCGAAGTTTCCTTGGACTAGCAGGTTACTATCGGAAGTTCATTAAAGATTTCTCCTTGGTGGCATTGCCAATGACTAAGCTTACACGCAAGGGAGTCAAGTTCGAATGGAGTAACAAGTGTGAGGAGAGTTTCCAATCTTTGAAGAAGAGTTTAACTACTGCACCAGTTTTGACTATACCAAATGGCAATGAAGGATTCGTGGTCTTCAGTGATGCATCTCTAGTGGGGTTAGGATGTGTCCTTATGCAAGATGGTAAGGTGGTGGCTTACGCCTCTCACCAATTGAAGATTCACGAGCAAAATTATGCAACCCATGACTTGGAACTGGCAGCAGTTGTGTTTGCTCTAAAAATTTGGAGACATTATTTGTACGGAGCTCAGTTCGAGGTTTTCACCAACCACCAAAGTTTGAACTATATCTTCACCCAGAATTACCTTAACCTTCGACAGAGGTGGTGGATACAATACTTGAAGGACTATGATTTCCAAATTTTATACCATCCAGGAAAAGTGAACGTTGTAGCCGACGCGTTAAGTCGGAAGGGCAAGGTGGACAAGGGTCAACAGCTAGCTAGACTTTGGGCTATGTCAGCTGAGGTGGTAGCTATTAACCCGGTGGAACGAATGACAGGACTACTGGCGAACCTAGTTATCTCTAATGAGTTGGTGGACCGAGTTAAGCTAACACAAATGGAAGATGAGAAGCTGAATGAAATGTTGGACAAAACTCCCAACATGGTAGTAGATTCCAACAGTGTAATCAGATTTAGAGGGAGGTTGTGTGTACCCAACAATGATGCATTAAAGCGAGATATCTTGGAGGAAGCTCATCGTTCAAGGTTCTCAATACACCCTGGTGTTACAAAGATGTACCAGGACTTAAAACGAACCTACTGGTGGAATGGGATCAAGAGGGATGTGGTGGATTTTGTTTCCAAGTGTCAGACGTGCCAATTGATCAAAGCCCAACATCAACTCCTCGGTGGATTATTACAACCTTTAAAGATACCTACCTAGAAATGGGAGCATGTCACATGTGATTTTATTACTAAACTCCCAAGGACTTTGAAGAGACATGACTCTATATTGGTGGTTTTGGACCGTTTTACTAAGGCAGCTCACTTTATCCCCACAAAATCAACTAGGACAGCGGAATACTTAGCAGAACTGTACATAAATAACATTGTCAGGCTGCATGGAATTCCAAAGGAGATAGTCTCTGACAGAGATCCCCTATTCACGTCACATTTTTGGGAAGTTTTCCATAAAGCTATGGGGACCCAAATCAAGTTAAGTAGAGCATATCACCCCCAAACTGATGGTCAGAGTGAGAGGACCAATCAAACCTTGGAGGATTTGTTGAGAGCTTGCATCCTCGACTGGGGAGGAGATTGGGAGAAACACTTAGCCTTGACTGAATTCACCTATAATAACTCTTACCAAGCCAGTATAGGAATGGCACCGTTTGAAGCTTTATACGGTAGGCCTTGTCGATCTCCATCATGCTGGTTGGAGTCTACAGAGATGGTTATAGTCGGGCTAGAGATGGTGAGAGAAGCAGCTGAAAAGGTGCAACTCATCCAGCAAAGGCTTAAGGCAGCTCAGGATCGGCAGAAAAGTTATGCTGACACTCGAAGGAAGGACTTAGAATTCCAAGTTGGGGAGTTCGTCTACCTTAAGACCTCACCTAAGAAGGGAGTGATCAGATTTGGAACATCAGGGAAGTTGAAGCCAAGATTCATAGGACCATTTCCAATTCTGGATCGAATCGAAAGTTGTGCATATAGATTAGCATTACCACCAAGCCTTGATGGTGTACACAATGTGTTTCATGTGTCAATGTTAAAGAAATATGTACGAGATGAGAATCACGTTATCACAAAATTTGCAGATTTAGAGCTGCAATCGGATTTAAGATACGAGGAAAAACTGATTCGCATCTTGGCAAGGGAAACATCCTATGCATGCTATGATATTTTGGGGACGAAATAATTCTAAGTTGGGGAGATTGTGAAGACCTGGAAAAAAATTAAAAAAATAAATAAATAAATATATATATATATACATATATAATAATGTTCGACGCGGGGAATCGAACGTAGGGAAAAAATTTCGTTAGCTGGTTAGGTATGAATTACCCGGTTAATTGAGAAGTAATTTCTAACCGGACGATTCTACTTGAATCGGTCAAGTCGACCACATTATTTATCCATTTAACCCTTTAAGTGAATCATACCATGTACCCATTTAAGAGGTTAAGTGAAATGGTCAAGTGAACCGTATTGATTACCCAATTACACAATTAAACGAATTGCGGTGAAAGGGTGTTTCCACAAACCCTAGCTGTCATTTCATTCTTTGTAAATGGAGAAGGGGAGGGCGTCTTCTACATCTTTCTCCTCCTTGGACAGATGCTGGCTTTCCTCCTTCGCTCGGATTAGGGTTAACGGTTCATAGTTAGACGAAATCACAAGTCAGGTACGTATAATAGATAGAACATCATACTTTCCTTGTTGGTAGCCTAGGTCGGCCTGAGCCAAGATTCGACCACCATGCACCGAGTGCAACTGATTGGGAGACCACCTAATGGCGGGTCATTACAATAACTAATCTCAAAATGAATTGGGAGACCACCTAATCTTAGAATGAGCTAGGAGATGTTTTCTAATCTCAGAATGAGCTGGGAGACAATTTTTAATCTCAGATTGAACTGGGAGACCATGACTAACCTTAAAATGAATTAGGGGACCACCTAATCTCAGAATGAGCTGGGAGACAATTTTTAAACTCAAATGGAATCGGGGGACCACGACTAATCTCAAATTGAATTGGGAGACCACCTAATCTCAAAATGAGCTGGGAGACGATTTTTTAATCTCAGAATGAGCTGTGAGACAATTTTTAATCTCAGATTGAACTGGGAGACCATGACTAACCTCAAAATGAATTAGGGGACAACCTAATCTCAAAATGAGCTGTGAGACAATTTTCTAATCTCAGAATGAACTTGGAGACCATGACTAACCTGAAAATGAATTGGGGGTCCATCTAATCTCAGAATCAGCTGGGAGACAATTTTCTAATCTCAGAATGAACTGGGAGACCATGACTAACCTCAAAATAAATTGGGGGACCACCAAATCTCAGAATGAGCTGGGAGACAATTTTCTAATCTCTGATTGAACTGGGAGACCATGACTAACCTTAAAATGAATTGGGGGACCACCTAATCTCAGAATGAGTTGGGAGACAATTTTTAACATCAAAATGAATTGTGGGACCATGACTAATCTCAAATTGAATTGGGAGACCACCTAATCTTAGAATGAGCTTGGAGAAGTTTTCTAATCTCAAAATGAGCTGGGAGACAATTTTTAATCTCAAATTGAACTAGGAGACTATGACTATTCTCAAAATGAATTGAGGGACAACCTAATCTCAGAATGAGCTGCGAGACAATTTTCTAATCTCCGAATGAACTTGGAGTCCATGACTAACCTGAAAATAAATTGGGGGTCCATCTAATCTCAGAATTAGCTGGGAGACAATTTTCTAATTTTAGAATAAACTGGGAGACCATGACTAACCTCAATATGAATTGGGGGACCACCAAATCTCAGAATGAGCTGGGAGACAATTTTCTAATCTCAGAATGAACTGGGAGACCATGACTAATCTGAAAATGTATTGGGAGACTACCTAATCTTAGGATGAGCTGGGGGACAATTTTAATCTCGAAATGAACTGGGAGGCCATGACTAATCTCAAAATGAATTGGGAGACCACCTAATCTCAAAATGAGCTGGGAGACGTTTCCTAATCTTAGAATGAGCTGGGAGTAAACTTTTACTAATCTCAGAATGACCTAAGAGACAAATTACTAATCCTAGAATGACCTGAGGGATAATTACTCTTTACTTGTGTAATAACAACAATAATAATAATAATAACTGAAATGATAATAGTAATTATATTAACTTGTTTATTTAATTATGTGGCTTAGTGGTTTTATCACTAACGCGGAATTGCCTCCGTAGGTGAGTAGCTTTGGACTGAAGAATAGAAGTGTGGTTGGCGGTTCTTTTACCAATCTAGGTATGGTGAATCGATAATAAAGTTGGACTTCCTTATTATTGTCTTGTGTTATAAATGTGGCTATGGAAAACGGTCCAAGATTGTGGGATGGAGGACTTGATTTATATTATATGTTATGTTTTGAATTAATAAATTCATTTGCTTATAAACCTAAGTCATAATTGGGAAAAAAAGCATATTAATGAACCATGAAGGTTCAGCCTTTCAGATGGCAGGCACTCATAGACAGTCAAACCAAGCTACTCCGCCAAATGTGAACATTGAGAATGTATTGGCTCAGATCCTGACAGCCATACAGGGACTAGCACAGGCTTCCAAAAATACAAATTCTGTGGTTCAGAATATTGTTCAGCGGTTAACGGGAGTGGTAGCAGGGCATGGAGCCTCAAACTCGGCAGCGGGTCCCAGAATCACCCCAGATGGTGTCAGGGTAGTGCCCAAGGGTGGGCAGGGTTAGCAGACCCGGGCGAGGAAAGGGAGCATCCAAACCCAGTGCCATCGGTTGTCCGACAAGTGGTGCCACCAGTATTTGATGATAGTGACCGCTACACTGTGGAATTTTTAGAAAGAATAGAGCTGAGGTATTTATTGTAGGGATCGATCTAATGAAGGCAGGAGAGCTAGATTGACATTACCAAAAAGTGTTTAGAACTCTGTCTGTGCCCTACAGCCCTCAAGTGAGATTGGCAACATGCATGCTTCAAGAGGAAGCATCTTACTGGTGGAAATCCATGGGGAAAACCACTTTCCATCCACGTGAGATTTCCTCCATCGTGTGGGCGGAATTTATGGTAGCTTTCAATGGACAATATTTTCCAGAGCCCGTTGTCCAGAAAAAGCACTAGCATTCGCTAATTTGGTTCAGGGGGAGGATTTAGTCCGAGAATATGTGTATTCCCAGACGAACTTCCAGGGTTACGTCCTAAGCAAGCTTTGGAGTTTGCCATTGACCTAGCACCTAGAGTGACACCAATTTCTAAAGCACCAGTCTTGACAATGCCAAATGGTAATGAAGGATTCATAGTCTTCAGTAATGCATCTCGGTTGGACTTAGGATGCGTCCTTATGCAAGAAGGTAAGGTGGTAGCCTATGCCTCTTGTCAATTGAAGATTCATGAGCAAAATTATGCAACCCATGACTTGGAATTGGTAGCACTGGTTCTTGCCCTAAAGATTTGGAGACACTACTTGTATGGGGCCCAGTTCAAAGTCTTCACTAACCACCATAGTTTGAAGTATGTCCTCACCCAGAATGACCTTAACCTTCGACAGAGGTGGTCAATAGAATATTTGAAGGACTACGACTTCGAAATCTTATACCATCTAGGGAAAGCGAATGTGGTAGCCGACGCGTTGAGTCAGAACGGCAAAGGGGACAAAAGTCAGCAACTAGCTAGACTTTGGGTGATGTTAGCAGAAGTGGTAGCTATCAACCTGGTGGAGCAATTAATAGCCTTACTGGCAAATTTGGTTCTTTCCAATGATTTAGTTGATCGTGTTAAGATAGCACAAATGGGTGGTGAGGAGCTGGATAAAATGTTGCAGAAGAATCCTGATATTGTAGCTGATTCAAATAGTGTGATCAGATTTAGAGGAGGGTTGTGTGTACCCAAGGATAATGCACTGAGGCAAAATATTTTGAAGGAGGCTCATCGCTCAAAGTTCTCGATATGCCATGGAGTTACTAAAATGTATCAGGATTTAAAGCAAACCTACTGGTGGATTGGGATGAAGAGGGATGTTGTGGATTTTGTCTCTAAGTGTCAGACTTGCCAACAAATTAAAGCCCAACATCAACTACATGGAGTACTATTTTAACCTTTAGAAATACCAATGTGGAAATGGGAGTGTCTCACATGCGATTTTATTTCAAAGTTCCTAAGAACTCAAAAGAAGCATGACTCCATATGGGTAGTTGTGGACCGATTAACTAAGGTAGCTCACTTCATCCCCACGAAATCAATGAGAATGGTGGAATACCTAGCAAGATTATATGTTGGTAATATTGTCAAATTACATGCGATTCCAAAGAAGATAGTCTCTGACCGCGATCCCCTATTCACTTCACATTTCTGGGAATCTTTCCGAGAAGCCATGGGAACTCAAATTAAGTTAAGTACAACACATCATCACCAAACTGATGGTCAGAGTGAGAGGACTATTCAAACTTTGGAAGATTTGTTAAGAGCTTGCATTCTTGACTGGGGAGGTGACTGGAGAAAACACTTAGCCTTGGCAGAATTCACCTACAACAACTCTTACCAAGCCAGTATAGGGAGGGCACCATTTGAAGCCTTATATGGTAGGTCCTGTAGATCTCCATTGTGCTGGCTAGAGTCTACCGAAGTAGTTATAGTCAGGCCATAGATGGTGAAGGAAGCAACTGACAAGGTGAAACTCATTCAGCAAAGACTTAAGGTAGCTCAGGATAGACAAAAGAGTTATGCTGATACTCAAAGGAAGGACCTAGAGTTCCAAGTTGGGGAGTTTGTGTACCTAAAGACATCTCCTACGAAGGGGGTGATCAGATTTAAAATATTAGGGGAGTTGAAGCCAAGATTCATAGGACCGTTTCCAATCCTGGATCGAGTTGGGAAGCCTAGTTGGAGTACACAATGTTTTTCATATGTCAATGCTAAAGAAGTATGTACAGAATGAGGATCATATCATCACAAATTTTGAAGACTTAGAGTTACAATCAAATTTAACCTACGAGGAAAAGCCGATCGGCATCCTCGCAAGAGAAATAAAGACACTCAGGAACAAGGAAATTCCTTTGGTAAAAGTATTGTGGAAAAATTAGGGGTTAGAAGAAGCTACATGGGAGTCTGAAGAAGAAATGACAAGGAAATACCCTAGCCTGTTTGTGGCATAGGAGTTTTATAATTGTACCGGTATGAACTGATCCCAAAGAAATAAATAAAGTTAATTATAATTGTTTTTGTTGCCTGTTATGATATTTCGGGGACGAAATATTTCCAAGTTGGGGAGATTGTAAAAACAGTGGAAAAAAAAATGGACGCGGACGCGATTCGGGAAGGACCGAACGTGTTATATATATATATTTTTACCCATTTAATTCTACCCGGTTAATTATTTACCCATTTTATTATTTCCCCGGTTAAATGAAATACGGGTGTAGAGGTGTTTCCACAAACCCTAGCCGTCATTTCATTTTATAATGGACGTCCTCCACCCTAGCCTTCATTTGCATTCTCTTCTCCTCTTCCTTACCGGCATGCCTTCTTCCTTTCTTAGGTATTCTTTTTACCTCCCTCTTCTTAATTTTCTTGCATACATATTTTAAGTTGATAATAACTTGTATAATTGTGAGGATTCAAGTTTAAAATCAACAAGAAAAACTAAACAGAAATTAAAGTTTAATTTGGCCGACGAGTCCACAGTTTTGGCGAGATGGGTAAGCATCAGCGAGGTGGGAATCGGTGGCGACAGTCGTTCTGACGTCGGAAGATGAATCTACTCTCTTCGTCGATCAATGTAGGGTCAGCGAAAATAGATGTGATGGCAGTGGGGAAGAAATCTTGCCGTCCGGAGAGGCTATAGGTTCCAATATGACTGGGGTAGGTAGATAGGTGGTTGAGGGTGTGGAGGCGACCACCCAATTGAGGCGACAATGCTCGCCGGAGGTGGAATCGTCGACGCAAACGCGCAGCTTGGCAGGCGATGCGGGCGTCGCTGTGGCTGGAAGGCGGCCGGGGCGACACTGCAATGGCAAGGCAAGTCTGGGCGGCAACAATTGACGGCTGCCGGAGAAGATTGCCGGTGGCGGCTGGAGGGCGGCTACTGTCGGGAACAGAGCATCCCGAAGCAGAAGAAGGAAAAAAATTACCGTTGGTGGAAAACTTGTAAATAATGCTTGACTCGACATACCTCAAGTAAAATAATAATACCAAATCTTAAATAACACCTCACTCGGTACCGTCTCGAGTTAAAAATAATTTAAATTCGTAATAAGTCTTTAAAAAATAATTATTTTAATAGGTTATGGGGAAAGTTACTAAACTAACTAATTATTGAATGAAATCTTCACGAGTAATAAAAAGCACTGTAATGATAAACGGTCGATAATTAATCGGCGTAATTCAAGCAATTAAGATAAATCGGAGGGTTATAAGTAATTAATAAAATAAAGATTTTACCTTTACCATATTAAATTTAATATTAGGTAAATAATGTTATTATTTTAACAACGAGTCAGTAATGTAGAAAATGGGTTATTAAACTATAGTCGGGTAGCAATCACTCGCGTTGAACCTAAATAACATAATGAAAATAAATAAAGTTTGAAACTTTATTGAGTTGAATAATTTAAATTAATTGCATTAATAATATTTTTGAATAATAAAAATTATTTGAAATAATTTAATCGATCAACTTAATTAATTAAATTGTTATAAATAATAGTAGCGATTAAAAAAATTATAACCGTAAATAAATCATCAAGATCGGGGTTAAGTAATTATCATCGCAAAGGAGAATTAAATACTTGTTGATTAGTAATAATTATTTTATCCATTGTTAAGCATTAATTATGATTTAGATAATTAATTTAAAATGTGAAGTTGGACTTAAATGATTATATCACAGGATAATTAACTGTCACACTAGATTTGTTGATAATTTAATATTTATTATTTTTTGAAATGATATATATATTAGATATTTAGTTGCATGGATTCCTACTCGAATAAAATTATACTTATGTATAATTTTATATTCTCGTTCAAATTAGGATCATTGGTTGCAGCTTCTAAATATCCAGGCCCGTATAATCATTTGAAATGTTGTTCTTTCCCTTGATGGCAGTCCTGGTCGGCTTGAGCCTAGATTCGACCACCATGCGCTGTAACGCAATCGTGGTCAAGGAATTGACTCAGTTCGACACGGGGTTGCACCTTTAAAATTAATATGTGTGTTCGTATAATTATATGAAATGTTATATTGTCTGTATATTTAATTGGAATGTTGCATTGCCCGTATAATTATTTGAAATGTTATATTTTCGCAAACTGGTATAACTATATGAAATGTTGTATTTTCCAAAATTAGTAGCCTTTGTCGGCACTAATCTCAGAATGAGCTGGGAGACGATTTTTAACCTCAAAATGAAGTGGGGGACCATGACTAATCTCAAAATGAATTAGGAGACCACCTAATCTCAAGAATGAGCTATGAGACATTTTTTAATCTCAGAATGAGCTGGGAGATAATTTTTAATCTCAGATTGAATTGGGAGACCAGTGACTAACCTCAAAATGAATTGGGGGACTACCTAATCTCAGAATGAGCTCGGAGATGATTTTTAACCTCAAAATGAAATGGGGGACCATGATTAATATCAAAATGAATTCGGAGACCACCTAATTCCAGAATGAGCTAGGAGACGTTTTTAATCTCAAAATGAGCTGGGAGACAATATTTAATCTTAGATTCAACTGGGAGAGCATGACTAACCTCAAAAGAATTGGGGGACCACCTAATGTCAGAATGAGCTGGGAGACAATTTTCTAATCTCAGAATGAATTGGGAGACCATGACTAACCTAAAAATGAATTGGGGGACCACCTAATCTCAGAATGAGCTGATAGAGAAATTTCTAATCTAAGAATGAATTGGGAGACCATGAATTGTGTACAGGTAACAGAGAATTGTGTAGAGGTATTCATGGAAACAACATAGACGGAGAAAGCTGAAGCTTTTGCCCTCAACTTTCACCAAACTTTCAGAGCTATAAAGGTAACAGAGAATCACTGTGTAAAGATTCTAAACATAAATAAATAAATAAATAAATTATTTAAAAAAATCTTTGACTCCGTCTCGGAAAGATAGAATGTTGGAGAATTATTATTATTATTTTAGGTACGACAAGAGATTTTAAGGGAGTTGGGTAGCGTCTCTACCCGGTTAAATTCTCGTGTTGGGGTGTTTTCTCATACCCTAGTGGTCGCTACATCTTCTTCTCTCCGTCATCATCGTCAACTTCTTCATCCTCCTCCCCACTCCAAAACTTTCTTCCTTCTCCTGCTTCTTTTATTTTTATTCCGTTTTGCATCTCTTTCACGCATATCTCTGTTTTCTTCTCGACCATCAGCGCTTGGCCTTGTAGGTTGTGGGGGCAGTAGGTTTTGGGATCGTCATGTAGAGGAATTCTGGTTTTGACCAGTTCACGACCTGGTTCCCTACCATGGTTTCCGCATGGTCATGCCATCTTTAGTTACCCTCTTGCCTTCCATTCATTCATAAGCGTCAGGGGTATGAATGAGTTACCTTTTCTTCTTCACTTCGTTTCCTCTCCCTCACCGACGCCATCTGCCTCGTCCTCCCCTCTTACTCCTGTTGTTGCTTAGTATAGATCCCTCCTTACCTTCTTCCTTTTTATGCTTTCCCCTTTCACGCATGTTGAAGAGTAGGTTGGGTGTAATGGATTGTTCACGATGTGTGGGTATGATTCATGTCCTGGCTGTGTTTTCTTTAAGTTGGCCTCAATTACAGTCCATAGGTAATCGTCCATAAGTAGCCATGTTGTTGATAGTGTCATTCTTGGGTTTGGTTTGCGGGTGCTTTGTCAAGGTTGGGCATTGCATTTCGGACGTCGTGCATGCTTACAGTGTGTTGTTTTTGTTTAGTTGTTGACGCCTTGTTGGGTTAGTTTAACATTGGTTGCTTATGTGCATCATCCTGGAATGAAAGGAGGGGTGTTGGGTTGTATTGCATGAGTTATAAAGGAGTAATAGATTGTTATTATAGGGAGTTTTGATGAACTGATCATCGTTGGGTGGTAATGATATTATTGATCCTTGCGTTACTGTTTTACTGATGTAATTAATTAAAATTAGTACTCATTCATGTTACTGTTAATTTATGATTGTTATTAAATTGTGATTTGTATTGTAGGTTAATTATTGTGGTCAACAAATTTATGAATTTCATCTTAATCTATGGATATAGCTGTTTATAATTGACTAAAGTAACAAAGGAGGTGTGTTTAATATTTAGGTTATTAATACATGTAGGTAATCATGGGGTGGTTAAGTATGAACTAATTTTCTACTATGATTAGTCACTGTTTGATTAAGTAAAACACTATTAATATATGTATAATATAGTTGATATTATTATTTATTAAATACCATTAATTAATAAATTAAGTATGACATTTTTTGGTGATTTATAAGATAAAGTGGGTACCTTTGTCATGTTCAGCAATTAATATTATGTAATGGTGAAAATAGCACACCAACTATGACAGAATTATTATTAAACCATTTTCAAATATGATTAAGGTAATTATATAGATTATTAAACTATAATTATGTAAAAATTAAAAACGTTGAACCTAAATAGTATAATAAAAATAAATAAAGTTCGAATCTTTATTTAGTTAAATAATTTAAAATAAATTTATTAGTAGTGTCCTTGAATTAGGATAATACAAATCATTTTAAATAATTTAATAGAACGACTTAATTAATTGCCAGATAAATATTCAGAATTAATAAAAAGTTAATAAATTATTGTAGGTATACCCAAGCTTTTATTTAATGAATTAAGTATCTAATACTCACTAAATTATGGTTAATGATAGTGATTGAAGATTAAAATTGTAAACCTAATCATCAAGATTATTGGCTAAGTAATTACCCTCTTAAAGGAAAATATACTAATAATAGTAATTAAATACTTGTTTGTGAGTTAATAAAAATTTTATCATTAGTTAACTGTTAATTTTGATTTTAATAATTAATTTAAAAGCTAAAGTATGACTTAAATGATTACGTCACGTGAATGATTAATTATCTCTAGACTTGTTTTAAATGTTGAGAATTTAATGTTTAATATTGTTGAATGTTGTATGCTTCATGTTGTCGAGTTTTAATAACAATATATTTAAGCCATTTAGTTGCATGCATTTCTCATTCTTGAATGTTGCGAGTTCACTTGCGAACTATCTAGGTCCATATAATTATTTGAAATATTGTATTTCCCTTTTTGGTAGCCCTGGTCGGCCTGAGCCCAAATTTAAGCACCATGCACTGTGTACAACCGGGGTCAAGGAATTGACTCAATCCGAAATGGGGCTGCACTTTTAAATTACTTGAAAGATAAAATACCTGCCCCCATGCCGAAAGGGGTGACAGGGCGCAGTTGCACAAGATGGCTCATTATGCACTTGTGATACCAAGAGGGTGAGTCAATGACAAATATTGGTAACTACAGGCCATGGGTCATGTAGCGTGTGTGCGCATGCATGGGATTGTAGCTAGATGGGGTGGCCACCCCTCCTAGTATAATTGGAGCTCAGCATAGGCTCATAACTACTAAAAGTATCGAGAAATGATAATAGGGATTATATTGACTTGTTTCATTTAATTATGCTGCTCAGTGGTTTTATCACTAACGCGGAATTGCCCCCGCAGGTGAGCAGCTTTGGACTGAGGATTAAAAGTGTGGTTGGTAGTTCTTTTACCAACCTAGGTTTAGTGAATTGATAATTAATTGGACCTCCTTTTATTCTCTTATGTTATAAATGTGGCTACGGGAAACAGTTAGAGGCTATGGGAGTTTGTGCTCACGGAATTAATTATCTTATGTATTATCACATACTAAGAGAACATGAATTATTTTTATGATTAATAAATTTCTTGAATTATTTTCCATTTTGTGATTCATGTTCTTGAATGTTATTTTTGCATCATTTATATTTTTGAGTAACCCCCGACCGGTTAGGGCGGGTCATTACACACTGGTTGCGGCTAGCTTCCTATATGCTTCAGGAATAAGCCGCAATCTAGTTGGAGGCAGTTCAAATGACCAACTTCATTGAAAGACAGTTTGACGCTATTGCATGGGTGGAATTCATGGATGTGTTCAACATTACCTACTATTTGGAAGAAGTTCATGGTTAGAAAGCCAAAGAGTTCACAAATTTGAAGCAAGATAAGGACCAGATGGTGAAAGAATAGGAGAATAAGTTCATTCAACTTGAATGTTTTACTCCATCAATATGTGCTTTGGATAAGGCTTGCACAAACAAGTTCGCATGGTGACTTTGATTTGCATTCAAAGATCGTGTAGCCTGTCAAAGAGGATCTGCTATGGCCGAGATAGTAGCAATTGCTTGCATTGCTGAGGAGGTTTTAACAAAGCAATATGGACCTCTCAACAAAAAGGAGAAGGCCAATACTAAAACTACAAATTTGACCAATCTTAAACCAACTCAAAATAAGAATCAAGATAAAAAACTCAAGCTTCTGCGTGGTGGTTTTACTTTAGGTTGGGTCATGACCCGGATCATGGGTCTTACCTAGCCATTTTGTCATGTATTTATGTATGGTATTTAGGTATGTGTGAGTTGCCTGGCCTTAGCCTCCTTCGGCGTTCAGTATGCCTGGCTTTTTAGTTTTGGCCTTAGCCTCCTTTTTGCTAACCCAACCCATACATCCTTATCTATCCAACCCATATCTCTATTGGTATGGCATTCATACCTCTATAGGTAGGCACCCATACCACTATAGGTATGGTACCCATACCACTATAGGTATGGCACCCATACCTATGACATCACCAAACCAACCACCATTTTTTTATAAATTCCACCCCTTCATTCACCATTTCACCATTTCTCCTTCCCTCCTTACCTCCAAACACTTTCTTTTACTCTCCTTGGCTTTCTTCTTCCTCCTTGGAGCTCCAAGCAACCCCCTCCACATTCCTAACATCCTTTGGTGGTAGGCTTTGAGGTAGGACACCTCAAAAGACCTCCCCTTCGTCTCAACTTGTTAGCATCAGGTTTGGGCTGCCACTATTTCTCATGGTTTGCTTGTATGATTCCATGAATATATTTATAGAACATTTTCATCATGCATATTTGAATGTTAGGAGAAGTTTAAGTACACATTCATCTTATTTAGACATGCAAATAAATAGATATGATTTTTACAATGCATGTAGGTCACTGATATGTACCATTTCAGTATTAAAATAATATCATGCAATTCTATTGTTCGATTTGTAGGGTTCTTATTTTGATGAACTCACAACATATTGGTCTACAACTTTTGTGTTTGGATTTTTATCTACGATGCCCTAGAATTTGCATGTATGGGGGTAAAATCTAAGGAAAGGTGGCGACTTGAACCTTGATAGTATTATAAGTGCTCCTTTCTCCAATTTTAACTCTCTGACCTTGTAGGATGTGTTAATAAACAGCATGTGATATTTTTCATGGTACTTTTATGAGTTCTTGGTAAAATTTTGATTCTAATATAACCACTAAAAAATCATGAACACAACCTATAAATATGCCTTATATTTCCTGTGTGTTTATGACTATGAGCACAATCTATGATTGTGTAATATTTTAAGACACAAATTTTAAACTAATAAAATATTGTAAAATTAAATAATACCTCAATAATGGTCTACTTAAAATATGTAAATTTTGGGAATGGTTAAAAATCATCTAGATATGTTTTAGACATGTTTACCAGGACAATGTAAAGATGTTTGGTGAAAACCTTAGTTTTTCACTCCAGTTGTAAATTACATTAAAATATGTTAATGGTGTTAGATTTCATTAAAACGTGGTCCACACCTTACCCTATGTCTCCATAACACTGTGACCAACTTAGTTCCATTTGGATTGTTTCCCAATTTTATTTGTAAATTTTTAATATGTCAAGGTCCAGATAGCTCCAGACCCAACTCATCCAGTGATCAACTTGTAAAATCCACTTAGGCCCATTTATAAAGTAAATTTGGGCTCTCTCTCATTGGGATCAAGTTACGTGTGTTGGCTAAATAAGACCACTGACCCAAGCCCATCTAGCCCATGGACCAATAGTTACAAAATTGTTCTGCACCATAGGAACACTGTTCCAGCTCTTAGGGCCATGGGATTTTATCCCCTTGATTGGCCTATGGGCCAGCCATGTTGGAATTTACCTATGCACCGTAGAGTGTAAGGGAAAACTTATCCAAATTTCATCCAATTTAGACATTGTTAAGCCCATTTAAAAATCGTCTAGTAAGCCCATTCGATTAAAACCCTAGAATTGATTAAAACCCACTAAGTAAACATGAAACCAAAACCTTAATTAAGTTACCTAATAAGGGTTAATACTTTACTTAGGACCTATTTAAGAAAATTAAGTGATATTAAGTGTTGAGTTTGTGTGGAGGCTTTGTCTCGTTTTGCGTGCTAATGTCACCCGATTCTTATTCAGTTCCATCTCCATGCTAGGTATCATGGATGAGCTCACCGACTAGAAGATGGAGCTCTACTCATCTAGGTTCGTATGACTTTCTTACTTCACCCTTATGTTTGGCTCTTGAGTGACACATTTAATGGCGTTTTAAACGATAGGACGATGTTGGCGGAACTTTTATTGGATCACTCTGATACCAGGCCATTTAGTTGCATTTTATCGTATGTTTAATAAAAGTACAAGGATGAGATCCCTTGTTGGTTTTTGAACTAAAGCTCCAGAAATATATGTTACAAGCCTCTTCCATAAGCTTATTATATAAGTATGCGCATTTTTATGGATTTCACAAATAAGAAAGTGAGTGGTATGGAGATATGCAAGTGCAGCGCATTTCTGAAAATTGTGGCACATTAGTGCCGAGCCACATGGGTACTATGGTGGGTGATATATGGAAGATGTGAGGGCGTAAGCGATATATGTATGTTTATAATTTGTAAGATGCCTCTTTGTTTGTAATTATGGTATAATATGTGGCCGCGTCAGCCTTCGCTTACCACCCCGTATGATTCTGGAAGTTTCTACAACTTTTTTGTCGGTGTTTAGATACCCATTTGCTAGTAATGCTATATTCCTAGTCTCTACAGGACCAGTAATTAATTCTTTGATTTCTAACATTTTCATCTAATATATGTAGGTGTTTTGTCTTTTTGGCTGGTGTAGGTGGATGGATCAAACGGCTCATGGTGGGGTATTTCGTCTTGTATTTGTGTTAATTACCGAATTAAGATGAGTGTGTTGTGGGAATAAACCCTAAAGTTGTATAAACTTGTATGATTCGGGATAAGTCAATTGATTGTTGTTGTGCACGTGTGTTTTATATATCATTATATTATTATTGTGGTGTAGACACACTTTGGGGCACTCTAACTATTGTTTGCAAGTCTCAAAGTCCTAGAACATGATGAGGAGCTTCCAAGTATGCGAAACATATTTGTTGTAGGAGAAGCATACAGTTCACATTGATTGAAGACCCATGTGAAGTCCGGGTGTTAGGGTTTGATGCCCTGACATCTGATGATGCTAGGTTAAACTATTTTATTTTCTTGCATATGTCGGGTATGTGCAACAAGTAACCATGATCCTTGCTCAAATTCTCTACATTCATCCACTTGTAGGAAATTAAGAAATGTAACGAATCACTTAAACTAAGTAGTAAGAAAAGGTTCATGTCACAACAACCTCAAGACTGTAGTTGGGGTGCGCCTCTTCTATAGTTGAGAGTGATCATTGGGATTTTTAAAAGTCACCACTCATAGTCATAGTGGAGGTTTTGCCTCTATTGTGACTAGGGGTGATCATATAGAATGCTCAAGTTTAAGAGTCTCTCTATGCTAGTATAAATTAACATGCATATGTGATGAAACCTTATAAGGCTACCCGTCTTAAACCTCCTTGAGGGTTGAGATCTGCTTCCATCAAGTTTGTACGAGACTAGTCTAACTAATAGTTTTCCAAATTATAACACTACACTTCAATCTGCCCTTGGACCGGAAAATGGTGTGTTACACAACAAGGTTGGAACAGTAAGCATGACAATTACAAGAGAGAGAAATGGCAATGTCAATGAGAATATGAATTGGAGCAACAATAATAGACTTTTTGCCTAAACTGTAAGGGAAAGCTTGATGGGGAATGCATGGACTACAACAAGTGTTTCTTATGTGGAGAAGCTAGATATATGAAGAGGGATTGCCCAAATAAGAAAGATCAAAATTCCCATTTCTAGCAAAATTGAATGCAGTTAATGTGAGAGATGCACATGGAACAATCTAATCTAGGGTATGATCACTACTTATATAATTCAGATTTATTATTATTTGATTTAGGATGCATTCACTCATACATGTCATTTAGATTTGCTAGAGAATTAGGTTTGAAATATATGATATTAGATTCTCCATTAATGGTAAGTACTCCTAATGGAAATCAAACACTAGTTGACAAATAAGTAGAACAAATCCTAATGCAAGTTCAGAACATGTCAATAATATGGGAATTTTCTTTGTATTATTTGGTGGGGATAGACTTAATTGTAGGGATGGAATGGTTATCTCAGATCCATTTCATTATAGATTGCAATAAGAGGAAAGTATTCCTAGCCGACGACATAGAAATTGGTAAGAAACTTTTCTTAAGTGGAGAACTAGAGAATTAGCCATTATTTGTCTCCTATGTCAAGGCAATTAAATATTTGCAGAAAGTAAGCCAATCTGATCCAGTGTGGTGGAAAAATAAAAGTAGTCTAAGGTGGTCAATCCATCATCAATAAGGATTGTGTCGGAATTCTTAGATGTCTTTCTAGAAGAAGTACCAAGATTACGACCATAAAAAGGAAATGAAGTTTTCTATTGACTTATAGTCGGGGACTATTCCTACATCAAAGGCACTATATAGAATGGTACCTGTATAACTTCAATAACTCAAAGTATAGTTGAAAGAATTACTAGACAAGGGTTTCATATGACCTAGTGTGCCACCTTGGGGAGCACTTGTGCTTTTTGTGAAAAAGAAAGATGCTAAACTCTTTCATAGGCTCTCAGCCATTAAATCAAGTCACAGTCAAGAACTAGTATCTGCTTCCAAGGATTAATGACTTATTCGATCAGCTGAAATTTGTTGGTATATTTTTCAAGATTGACTTGAAAGTAGGATATCATGAACTTCGAATCATGGAAAAAAGATGTGATGAAATATGCTTTTAGAACAAGGTATGGAAAGGTTTGACTAATGCTCCAGTAGGCTTTTATGGACCTCATGAATATGGTTTTCCATAATTATTTGGATGAGTTGGTTATTGTCTATGTGGATGATATTTTAATTTACTACAATAACGAGGTACTCCATGAAGAACATCTTAGAAGAAGTATTTTAAATACTAAGGAAGAATAAGTTGTATGCCAAATTTAGTAAATGTGACTTTTTGATGAAAGAAATTTTATTCCTTAGACATGCTATCTCCAAATATGGTTTTGTAGTAGACCCATCTAAGGTGACAAATGCTATGGATTGGATTCAGCCAAAGAATGTTACAAAAGTCAGAAGCCTTTTAGGACTTTGAGGCTATTATAAGAGGTTCATCAATGAATTTTACTATAACAGTTTTACTGGCTTCTTTGATGAAAAAGGATAAGAAATTCGCATGGGATGAAGCTTCTGAGAAGAGTTTCCCGACGTTGAATGAATGTTTGACATCACCCTAGTTCTTACTTTACCTCAAGGAATTGAAGGATTTGTAATTTATACAGATGCTTCTAACCAAAGTTATAGAGTAGTACTTATGCTGAATGACAGTGTACACTAGTTGAAAATCAGTCTTCAGTGACTAGAAATATGGTCGATGAAAACCATAAATGCAGTCATTGATAAAATTTGCAACCAGATTTAAGACTGCATAATCCAATCATAGTAGCTAGGGTTGTTGATAAAATTTGCAAGCTAGGGTTGTTGATAAATTTGCGACTAGGAACAAATCCAATCTTAAAAGTGCAACTAGACTTGCTTGTTTTTGTTCAGTTTCGAAATCAGCTACCATATTTGTGATTGCAAATCTGGTTGCAAATTATTTGTAGCTGGTTTTCCAATCTCAAATTCGGTTTCAACTTTGGTTCCACAATGGTTTCTTTGGTAAACTTTTATGACCGGCTTCTAGTTGTTGATGCAGTTGCAAGCAGATGCAAACCGATCACGTCTTGGTCCAAAAAATACCTTAAAATTTTTAAAGCAATTGTTATTTTTCATTTTAAATTACATGTTTAATAACAAAAGATTATAAATAAATACATATGATGATAATATATATATGAAATCATAGAATAGAAGCTAAATTTTTATTCAATGTTATATATGAAAAAAATTTTGTTCTCAAGGGAGGGGAAGGAGGATCATGAGGGGCATATCAGCGTCATAATCAAAATGGTCTTGACGTTGTTCTCTGCATTTGGTCATTATATGAAGAAGCATTCGAGCATCCAAAGTAGCAATAATGGACTAGGCAAGTCGGTCATCTTTGCTCTAAGCCTCCTCCCTCAGTCCATGGTCTCTCTTGTAAAGAGGCTGGGTAAGCTGATTGTCTCGGGCCTTAACCTCCTCCCTCATCCTTGTTACCTTTGCCTCTCTATCTTGCTCGTGGTTCTGTAAATCCTCGAGCCAATGGAGGAAAGACTCATTAGGTTGAGGAGTAGGCTCATCATACTAGCATCAAACCCAACACATGTGCAGCATAAGAACTGGATCCACGTGACTCGAGATGAAGGTGGTGCACTGCCATCAATGTAAATCCCAATCCATAATACTGGCCCTTTCTTGGCTCGCTAACTACATATTGGTATGCCACTAGGCCGACTACCAACGGCTGACTAGAAGGATTTGTACCATATGTCGACTCTATACACTTACGATACCTAGCCAAGAAAATTGTTATTTTTTTGCATGGATCGATTAACACTTTTTAAAAAGATAACATGCATAAAATGAGTAGAACAACATAAAAATAACGTGAAAATAAGTTTGATATAATTGAAATCATTATAAATTACATAATTTCGACGAGCAATTTCACATTCAACAAGTGGAAAATGCTTCATCTTCACATGGATCCTCCTGCAAAGCAAAAACAACACAGAAACTCTGCCAACTAATTTTTATTCGTTTACTCGAACTATTGGTAATAATTAAACATTTGACAATTGGTTGAAAATAAAATTACACATGCAAAATTTACACATTCATAAAATATTTTCACATTCATTGAGGAGGAAATGCTTGCTCATCACATGGGTCCTTCTCCTGCAAAACAAAAACAACACAGAAGTTCCACAAACATTTTTATTCATTTACTCAATTTCTTAGCACATACTCGGCACAAGATCCAACCTCTTCATAGTTCAAAAGGACATAAGCATGAGCAACATGTAGTTCTTCATGTTCGAGTGTCCAAAAATATTTAGTAGGAGGGATTGCCCGACATGAATTTAAAAATATTGATATACAACCAATTCTACCTCTTGGACCACAATCAGGATTTTGTTGAGGGCGATGGAAGAGTGTTGGAATGTCATCTTCAAAATAGAAAGCACAGAATAGTTATATTTCCTCCACAATTTATGCCCCACATATTAAACCCTCCGCATATGCCTTGTTTTATACTTTTCTCCTTAAATATTCAATAAATCTTTCGAAAGGATGCATCCATCTATAATGAGGTGGCCCACATACACAAGCCTTTGAATGCTAAGTGGATAGGTAGATGCACCATTGAATGAAAAAACTCAGTGGTAGAACTTGCAAAGTATTAATGGGATGTCCTCTTCTATTTGTGTTAGGCTTCATCCTTGGCTGTTTTTATTCCGTTATTGATGCTTTGTTGTGATCTTTATATGGTTCTTCAACTGGGTTGCTGGGGAAGGCTGCAGAAGGTTGGACGAAGGACGTGATCTATTTTTTGGTGCAAAGATGAACTTTGGAGAAGAAGGGACATTGGGGAAGAAGAAGATGGTAGTTTTGTAAATATAGTTAACTCAATACCGACTCGAGTTAAAAATAATACTAACTTGTAATAACCCGGTGGCACTAGGTTTGGACACTCCCCTCGCTCAACCGGGTCTACTAGCCCTGCCTGCCCTTCGGTACTCCCCTGACCACCATCTGGGGTGATTCTGGGAATCACGCTGCCCGCTCTTGGGCACTCCCGTGACCACCATCTGGGGTGATTCTGGGACCCGCTGCTGAGTTTGAGGCACCATTCTTGCCTGGCGAGTCGTATTTGCAATGTCCGCTATTAGCTAGTGAGTCTAATCCACCATGTCCGTAATTTGCTGGCAAGTCCAATCCGCCATGTCCAATTTATTGGCAGATGGTTCAGTCCATCATGTCCATTACCGGCTGGCGAGTCCAATCCGCCATGTCTATTATTGGCTGGTGAGTCCAATCCACCATGTCCGTAATTGGCTAGCGAGTCCAATCTGCCATGTCCAATTTATTGGCTGATGGGTTAGTTCATCATGTCCATTACCGGCTGGCGAATCCAATCCACCATGTCCGTTATCAGCTGGTGAGTTCAATCCACCATGCCCGTAATTGGATGGTGAGTCCAATCCTCCATGTCCAATTTATTATACTATGGGCTCCCAGGTCCTTTCTAACATGTCCATTATTGAATTATGAAGGGTTTAGCCCGTGTCGGACTGAGTCAATTCCTTAACCCCGGTTGCACTCATTGCATGGTGGTCGAATCTAGGCTCAGGCTGATTAGTTTGTCCACAAGGAAAAATACAACATTTTAAATAATTATACGGACCTGGATATTTCGAACTTGAAGTTGCGACCAATGATCCTAATCTAAACGAGGACATAAAATTATACATAAGTATAATTTTATTCGAGTAGAAATGCATGCAAGTAAACGACTAATAAATATATCATTTTCTTAAATTTTAAATATTAAATTATCAACAAATCAAGTGAGATAATTAATTATTCATGTGGCATAATTATTTAAGTCCTACTTTACATTTTAAATTAATTGTCTAAATCATGATTAACACTTAACAAATAATAAAATAATTATTCATTCATAAACAATTATTATTATTTTGTACAATAATTAATTAATTTAGTAACATAACCAATAACCCATTGAAATGATTATTTTTAAAGATTTATTATGAGTTCGTATTATTTTTAACTCGAGTTGGTATCAAGTCAGGTGGTACTTACGAGTTGGTATTTTTATTTAACTCGAGCTGTATCGAGTCAAGCATTATTTACAAGTTTGCCACCCAAGGTAATTTTCTTCTTCTTCATCTTCCCTGGCGCCATCCCTTGTTCCCGACAGCAGCTGCCCTCCAGTTACCACTGGCGATTGTCTTCGGCCACCGTCTATCGTCGCCGCGCAGCCCTGCCATGCTATTGTGGTGTCGCCTCGGCCAACTCCGGCCGCCTTCCAGCCATGGCAATGCCTGCGTCGCCCACCTAGCGGCGTGCTTGCATCGCCGATTCCACCGCTGTTGAGCGTCCCCGTCTCAATTAAGTGGTCGCCTCGAAACCCTAGACCCGTATCGGCCTTCCCCATCTATACTGGAAGCCACCGCCACCCAGGATGGCCGGATTTATTTACCCACCGCTGTCGCCTCTATTTTTGCCGCCGTCCTCTGTTTTTGGCTATTTACCACCCCAAGCCGGTGAGGAAGAGGAGAACTAGGCGGCTAAGGTGAAGAAGACACTCCGACACCCGTGTGTGAAAAATGACGTCCTCTTTCAAATTTATAAAAATGAAAATGAAACTAGGGTATGTGAAACACCCCTAGACCCGTATCTCATTTAACCGGGTAAATAAAAAATGGGTAAATAATTAACCAGGTAAAGAATATAACAAGTTCGGTCCTTCCTAGACTGCGTTCGGTTCTTCCTGGATAGCATCCGCAAATTTATTTTTTCATGGTCTTTACAGTGGAAGACGTCCTTCATAAAATAAAATGAAATGAGGGCTAAGGTATATAAAAACATTGTATTTCACTTAACCGGGTAACCTGGTAATTAATAAGATGGGTAATAATTAACGGGGTAAAGAATATAACACCTTTGGCCCTTCCTAGACTGCGTCTGCATCCAATTTTTTTTTTTACGGTCTTCACAATCATCATCTAGTTTTGGGTTGAAGAAGAAGATGTCACATGTCCAGTTTTGGTGCAGGATGGTGTTGCCTTGGATGCTGCTATAAAACATGGATGTTAGGCTTCATCCTTAGCTGTTTTTATTCCATTATTGATGCTTTGTTAGGATGTTTATATGGTTGTTCAATTTGGTTGCTGGGGAAGGTTGCAGAAAGTCGGAAGAAGGATGTGAACTGTTTTTTGGGTGCAAAGATAGAGTTTGGAGAAGGAGGGACGTGGGGAAGAAGAGTGTAACACCCCGTTTCGGCTCACCCGTGAACCGACCCGGAAATGTCACCGGTGACCGAACCGTTCGCTAATGTACTGGTTCGGTTAAGCCGACCTGGATCTGCCCTCGGAGTCTTAAGATGGGGATGCAACCATGAGATGCATGAATGAGAACAATTGGGTTCTAACGGAGTCCTACATGCATGTGATGATATGCAAGCAAAACAAAACCATTTAACAAGCAAGAAATTTAAATAAAAATTCATTAATACTTAAAGAAAAAAGTGCAATAGGGGCCAACCTGTCCACAACAAGGGTATATAAATATTTTATTAAAATACGATAAAACATAACAATCTACTATGGCATTCAGTCATTATCTCTTTCATTTCATCTGAGCCGAATCTGAACTCCAAGGCTCCCTACTCATTCACAATTATTTGCTTGTCTCATAAGAAGCAATTTATCAAGACAAAAACATTCTAATCATCATTCACACAGCAATAACACACCATCATTATACATTACACGCGACAGGTAAATATGTGCGTGGTTCCGTGCTGCTCCTCCGCAGTCTCGACAGCTTTCATTACTCGCATTACTCACCTACATATATATAGAAAAACTATCAGTAACGAGTGTTACCAGCCCAGAAAATAACTAATATCAATCTGGCACAAGAGAGCAAACTTTCTTGTTGAATGAAAACCATATACTTTCTGAAGAACTCTCATCAGGGTACATATGGGAGCCGTCGCCCTTGGGTCGATAGCGTCCCCCTTTCTTTCTCACTCTCATACCTTAGCCATTTCTCTATCGCTTCTCGCATCAAATCTCAATCCTTTTCGCCCTCTACACCTTCCATATTACTCCTGGCCTTGAGCACAAAGGCTGAGGACTCTTAGGCTGTTGCCTTTAGTACCCTTTGAAACCACAATTCAAGATGTGCACTGCATTGCAGTACCCGTGAACCTCCACACTTCTCCGGGTTTGAGGAACTCAAAGGTGGAGTTGTCAGGATCCCTCGGGAATGAAACGGCCCGCACACCATTTCAGAGCCCACTATTGACTCACACGTGCCTGCTACTCTAGGTTGGGACTTATACAATAGGCCCGAAGGCATCGTGAGCTAGATCTGAAGTTCAAAGAAAAACTCGAGGGATCTCATCCTCGAGGGTTATTAATCCAAAAATCATTGGCTAAATGGCCCTAGTTAAGTGGGATTCGATAAAATGCCACTTAACTCATACTGTACATGATAAATCAAAAACACAATAGAGTAGCGTAAAAACAGAGAACGAGTCCTAAACGGACCTGGTAGAAGCTCCAAGTGTGTCCTCGTGCCTAGGCGGCAAACTCCTACTCCGTACCTACACATCAAAACTAAATATTAATGCGTGCTCATGATGCAGTCATACATCCTATATCACACATACATCCATCACGCATCAATCAACACACATCAACCTATATCAATTCTAACAAATCTACTTAGGTTAGTTTGCATTAGATCATGATCATTACCTAGTTACCCTAATTAGTTTCTTAGCCACCATTTTTAACACCGCTCAATCAAACAAATTTCATATTTTATCCTTAATCAATTCTACATTTATACATATAATTATAACACGCAATTCACCAATTCAAGCATGCAATTATAATAATCAAATACTTTTAAATAATTAAGTTAAAATAAATTATACCTCATGGGATTCGTGGCTCGAATTTGGAACCCTATGGCGTCCGAAGTTCGATAGGGTTCAATCGTGGGGATTAGGCGGACATCAGGTGATTTCCGACGAATTTCGGTGAATCCAATTTTCCGACGACTTCCGGCGGTTTTCCGGCGACTGTTCCGGTGTGGCAATTGGGAGTAAGCGTTAGCACCGGCTCGGCAAGCTCGTCCAAATGGTGGTGACCACAAGGGTGGCCGCGGTGGTGATGAGCGCCGGTGGTGGCGTCGAGTTCGGTCGGGGTTGTCGGTCGTTCTGATCAGGCCCACGGTCGGCTTCGACGGCTGTGCTTGGTAAGGGGGAAACGTCGGGGAGGTGAAGGGGGTGGTTGTCGAGGTAACGCGGCGACGGCGGCGCGGCCTGGACGGTGGCAAATCGACAAGGAGAGCGTCGCGTCTCGTGGGGCGATTTCGGCATCGTGGCGGCGAGACGGTGGCCGGGGTTGGTCGGGGTGGCACGGCGACGGCACAGCAAGGCGGGGTGGCGACAATTGGTGGCAGTGTAACGTCGGTGACGGCGGCGGTGGCAACGACCACAAGGCGGCGGTAGGGTTTGGGTGGGAAAGTGTCGGGAAAGGAGGTGAAATACTCCAATGGCAAAATCGTAAATAAGTATTGACTCGATTCTAACTCGAGTCAAAATAATAACTAGTTCGTAATAAATTCTAAAAAAATCTAGAAAACTATGAAAAAAATCCCATAAAATAAAACAAACACAACAACAGGCAAAGTGCATGCTCTATAACTAATAACCCACCCGAATATAATCCAACGCGTCCTAATGCGTTATTCGGCCTAAAACTATTTTTACGATCAAACATATAAAAAGGAAAAAAATACTACATACTTTCATATATTCTAATAACTTATTTCTCACCATCTTCTCGACGTTATCATCATATATTCAGGTACACCTGACTCTCATCGTTCATAACTCACGGCTGGCCTCGACTCAGCAAGCGGTTCATGAAACTGACTCGACTTGAACCAACGACCGAACCGACCGGTTCGGTAACATAAAACCCTAACTTGAGTCACGGGTTTTAGAAAGAGGATGGTAGTTTTGTAAATATTGGTTGACTCGATACCGACTCGAGTTAAAATTAATACTAACTTGTAATAAATCTTTAAAAATAATTATTCTAATGGGTTATGGGTAAAGTTACTAAACTAATTAATTATTGTACGAAATCACGACGAGTAATAAAAAAATACAGTAATGATAAATGGTCGATAATTAATCGGCATAGTACAAGCTATTAAATTAAATCGGAGGTTTATAAGTAATTAATAAAATAAAGATTTTACCTCTACCATACTTTTAATACTAGGTAACTAAAGTGATTAATTTAATAATGAGTCAGTAGGGTAGAAAAGGGGTTATTAAATTAAAATCAGGTAAAAATCACAAGCGTTGAAGCTAAATAGTCAAATAAAAATAAATAAAGTTTGAAACTTTATTGAGTTGAATAATTTAAAATAATTTTATTAGTAATATCTTTAAATTAGAATAATACAAATTATTTTTAATAGTTTAATCGAACAACTTAATTAATTAAATTACTATTAATAATGATATCGACTAAAAATTATAACCTTAAACTAAATCGTCAAGATCGTGGTTAAGTAATTATCATTAGAAAGGAAAATTAAATACTTGTTTATAATTCAACAATTTTTTTTATCATTTGTTAAGTGTTAATTATCACATAATTAATTTAAAATGTAAACTAGGACTTAAATGATTATGCCTTATGAATAATTAATTGTCTCACAAGATTTTGAGAATTTAATATTAATATTGTTGATAGTTGCAAGCATTTCAACTCGAATAAAATTATAATTATTTATAATTTTATGTTTTCATTTAGATTAGGATCGTTGCTTATAGCTGCGAGTTCACATACGAACTATCCAGGTCTATATAATTATTTAAAAGGTTGTTTTTTCCCTTGTTGGCAGCCCTGATCGGTATGATCCCAGATTCAACCACCATGTGCTGGAACACATTCGTGGTCAAGGAATTGACTTAGTTTGACATGGGGGTGCACCTTTAAAATTACTATGTGGGAGTCTTGGTCGACTTGAGTATCTGACCACCATGCACTAGAACGCAATTAGGGTTGACTCAATTCGGCACGGCAGCACCCCCTAAAAGATTGAATACCTGCCCCCAGACCGAAAGGGGTGACAGGGAGGAGTGGCACGAGTAGGCTCATTATGCACTTGTGATACCGAGAGGGTGAGTTAATGGCAAATACTAGAAATTACAGGCCGTGGACCATGTAGCATCTGTGCGCATGCATGGGTTGGTAGCTGGATGGGGAGGCTACCCCTCCTAGCAAATAATGAGCTCAGCACAGGTTCATAATCACAAAAAGACTCATGAATTGCTAATTGGGATTATATTGACTTGTTTCATTTAATTATGTCGCTTAGTGGTTTTATCTCTAATGCGGAATTGCCTCCGTAAGTGAGCAGCTTTGGCTGAAGAATGGGAGTGTGGTTGGTGGTTCTTTTACCAACCTCGGTATGGTGAATTGATAATGTAACGACCCAGCCCAAAGTGCAACGTAATGGGCTAAGTCATTTCTTTTAAATGGGTACCCCGGAAGTTAAAGATCTATAGTCCATTCCCACTTTATAAACAGGATCTTCTCCCAGTAGTTATTAGATGTGGGACTAAGTTGAGGGATCTCACAATCCACCCACCTTAGGAAATTTCGTCCCCGAAATGCCTATTCTTGGCCCGTTGCTAGGCCCAGCCCACGACCTTTTTGGCCCGTGACAGGCAGCCTAGCCAACGTTTCTAATCCAGCCCACCATCTAACACGGAACCAGGTCGGCTCTGATACCATTTGTAACCACCCAGCCCAAAGTGCAACGTAATGGGCTAAGTCATTTCTTTAAAATGGGTACCCTGGAAGTTAAAGATCTATAGTCCATTCCCACTTTATAAACAGGATCTTCTCCCAGTAGGTATTATATGTGGGACTAAGTTGAGGGATCTCACAGATAATAAATTGGACTTCCTTTTACCCTCTTGTGTTATAATTGTAGCTATAAGAATAGTTCGTGACTGTGGGATGGTTATTTTATATATTGTCATATGCTATCAGAACATGATTTCTTTTTATGAGTTATAAACTGCTAAACTTATTTGTCGTATTGTGAATCATGTCCAAGATAATTTAGGTAACACCCGGTCCAGTTCGGGTGGGTCGATACAGCTGCATTGCAGTACACGTAAACCTCCACACTTCTCCGGGTTTGAGGAACTCGAAGGTGGAGTTGTCCAGATCCTTCGGGAATGAAGTGGGTTTTCCCCAGCTCCAGAGCCTGCTCTTCAGTGTACATGCCCTATTTGAAGGCGTGGCCGACCGTAACCCTCATTCCATATCTCACCGATAACTAGAAAACTATGCATATATAGGCCAGGGTTGTGATTTATACAATAGGCCCGTAGGCAACTTGTGGTGGATCTTAATTTCAAGAACTGACTCGAGGGATCTCATCCTCGAGGGTTATTAATCCTAAAAAACTTTTGGCTAAATAGCCTGAGTTAAGTGGGATCCGATAAACTGCCACTTAACTCATCTTGCACATGATAAATAAAATACACAATAGAATAGCGTAAAACAGAGAACGAGTCCTAAATGGACCTGGTAGAAGCTCCTATTGGGCCCTCGAACCTAGGCGGCGAGCTCCTACTCCGTACCTACACATCAAAACTAAATACTAACATCCTCTCATGATACAGTCATACATCCTATATCACACATACATCCATCACGCATCAATCAAAGTCACATCAACATATGTCAATTCTAGCAAGTCTAATTTGGCTAGTTTTCAGTAGATCATGATTATTATTCGGTTACCCTAATTAGTTTCTTAGCTTCCATTTTTAACAACACTCAATCAAACAGATTTCACACTTTATTCTTAATCAAATCTACATTTATATATATAATTACACACAATTCTCCAATCCTGGCATGCACTTCTAATAATCAATACCTTTAAATAATTAAATTAGAATAAATTATACCTCGCGTGATTCATGTCTTGAATTTGGCACCCTATGGTGTCCGAAGTTTGAAAGGGTTCGATCAGAGGGATTCGGCGGAATATCTAGTGATTTCCGACAAATTTCGGTGAATCTGGTTTTCCGGCGACTTCCAGCAGTTTTCCAACAAGTGTTCCGGTGGTCCAATCAGTGGTAAGGGTTAGCACCGGCTCGGCGAGCTCGTCCCAATGGTGATGACGGAAAGGGCAACTGCGGTGGTGATGACTATCAGCAGCGGCGTCAAGTTCAGTCGGGGCGGTCGGTCACTCTGATCAGGCCCACGGCCAGCTTTGATGGCGGCGCTAGGTAAGGGAGAATTGTCGAGGAGGTCAAGGGGGTGGTCGTTGGGGTCACGCTGGTGGTGGCGCGGCCTAGATGGCAGCAAATCGAGAAAGGGAGCATCGCAGCATGCGGGGCGATTCCGGCATCGTGGCAGCAAGACGGTGGCCGTGGTTGCTCGGGGCAGCACAACAATGGCATGGCAAGGTGGGGAGACGTCGATGGGTGGCAGTACAGTGTCGGCAGTGGAGGCGGTGACAAACACAGTGGGCGGTTATAGGGTTTGGGTGGGGAAGCGTCGGGAAAGGAGATGAAATACTCCAATGGCAAAATCATAAATACGTATTGGCTCGAATCCTACTCGAGTTAATTAATAACTAGTTCATAATAGATCCTTAGAAAAATCTTGAAAAATACAAAAAAATCCCATAAAATAAAAAAAACACAACCACATCTAAATGACATGCTCTATAACTAATAAGCTGCCCATCAACGCTTCCTAATGTGTTATCCGTCGTAAAACTATTTCTCCAATCAAATACATAAAATGAAAAATACTACATACTTTCATATATTCTGATAACTCATTTCTCACCATCTTCTCGATGTTATCATCATATATTTACGTACACCTGACTCGCATCACTCATAACTCACGGTTGGCCTCGACTTAGCACGCGGTTCATCAAACTCACTCGACTCGAACCAATGGTTGAACTGACTGGTTTGGTAACGTAAAACTCTGACTTGAGTCACTAGTTTTACAACCTTCCCTCCTTATAAAAATTTTGTCCTCGAAATTTTAGATTAAGGAGGCTTCACTCTGGTAGTTATCTACTAAATGTGAAATCTGAAGTGAGACGTGTGTGTTCCTATCATGTTTGTTGTATCCTCCAGTGCTTCAACAATCGTGGTTGTGTCCAATACTGCTACCCAAGGTGGTACCGAGGTGGACAGTCCTACTAGTGGTGTTATTTGCATTCCTCTCTGATCGAAGGCCTACTGTTCTAGTCCTGTTATGGCAACTATCATTCCTCTTTTCTGCTGTCTCGATGGCTACTAATCCCCGCCTCTCTGGCCTTGGCTTTGGCCTTGCTGTCCTCTCTCTATGGTTGCTGCTAGGGACCTGGGAGTGCAAGTCTTTGCAAAGATGCTGGGAGCGTCAAATATTGGGTCTAGCCAATTGGACAAGTTGAGGCTCTATGCCCTGGCTGACCGCAAGTATAACATACCCACCCTAATGCCCACTCTGTACTCTGTAGCTCGATGTCCTGGTTGACCGCAATTGTAACAAGCATTCGTGCCTACTATGCACTTGCCTCTATGATGACGTTGGCAAATCAGACATAAAGGTGCTATGTTGCCCTAATCTTCACCATCATAGTTCTTATGGCAACTGGTGCATCTAACCGATGTATTTGCTCTTCTCCCTGCTCTGGCTAATACGGCCTCGAATGTTGCTGCCTTTGATCAAGATCCCGGTGTGGTCTAGTAGCTATAACTCATTCTGCCTGCCTGCAGCTCTCACAACATCACCGAAAGTAGCAAACTTCCTATCCAAATAGGCCATCCTGATCTCATGACGGAGGCCTTCATAAAAGCGCTCTATTTATTAAACACAAGAGGGTAAAAAGGAAGTGCAATTTATTATCGATTCACCATACTAGGTTGGTAAAAGAACCACCAAGCACACTTCTATTCTTCAGACCAAAGCTGCTAACCTCTGGAGTCAATTTTCTGTTAGTGATAAAACCACTAAGCCGCATAATTAAATGAAACAAGTTAATAAAATCCCTATTATCGTTTCAAGAGTTTTTTACTTGTTATGA
The DNA here is from genome assembly GCA_033002965.1 of Piper betle. Classification (NCBI taxonomy): domain Eukaryota; kingdom Viridiplantae; phylum Streptophyta; class Magnoliopsida; order Piperales; family Piperaceae; genus Piper; species Piper betle. The sequence continues at coordinate 18,599 of JAURVB010013760.1, read as the reverse complement.
GCCTATGCCGAGCTCATTATATGCTGGGAGGGGTGGCCACTCTATCCAACTACCATCCCATACATGGGCACACACGCTACATGGCCCACGGCCTATAGTAACCGATATTTGCCATTGACTCACCCTTTCAGTATCACAAGTGCATAATGGGCCGTTGTAATGACCCACCATTTTTCACAATATTGTGGGCCTTGCTAGCAGGGTGTTATTCAAAATTTAACAAAAACCAACCCTATAACAACCAATCCTAACCGGCCTAGTTGTTACTTAAAAGGTTACATGAATAATATGAAGCAAATAAGTCTAGCATTTCTAACTAAAAAGAACTTATTTTCAAATGACAATGCATGAAGTAATTATCCAACAGTCTTGGACCGTTTCCCATAGCCACATTTACAACACAAGAAAAGTAAAAAGAGAAGTCCGCTTATTAACCGTTCACCACCTGCGATGGTAGAAAAACCACCCTATCGTCTCTTAGTCTTTAGGTCCAGCAGCTAACCTGCGGAGGCAATTCCGCATTAGTGATTAACCACTAAGCCGTATAATTAATCAAAACAAGTCCTTAAACTCCCTATCATTATCTATAATATTGGCACTTGTGACCATTCCAACATGACCATTTATTAGCTGATGGTTCAATCCACCATGTCCATTAGTTGGCTGATGCGGTCAGTCCACCATGTCCATCTATTGGGTGATGGGTTAGTCCACCATGTTCGTAATTGTCTACCAAGTCCAATCCGCCAAGTCCAATTTATTGGCTAATGGGTCAGTCCATCATGTCCATTACCAGCTGGCAAGTCCAATCTGCCATGTCCGTTATCGACTGGTGGGTCCAATCCACCATGTCCGTAATTGGCTGATGGGTTAGTCCACCGTGTCCATCTATTGGCTGATGGGTCAGTCCACCATGTTCGTAATTGGCTGGCGAGTCCAATCCGCCATGTCCAATTTATTGGCTGATGGGTCACTCAATCATGTCCATTACCGGCTAGCGAGTCCAATCCGCCATGTCCGTTATCTGCTGGTGGGTCTAATCCACCATCTCTGTAATTGGCTGGCGAGTCCAATCCGCCATGTCCAATTTATTGGCTGATGGGTCAATCCATCATGTCCATTACCGGCTGGCAAGTCCAATCCGTCATGTCCGTTATTGGCTGGTGGGTCCAATCCTCCATGTCCGTAATTGGCTAGCGAGTCCAATCCGCCATGTCCAATTGATTGGCTGATGGGTCAGTCCATCATGTCTATTATATGATTATGAATGGCGTAGCCCGTGTCAAACTGAGTCAATTCCTTAACCTCGGTTGTACCCGGTGCATGGTGGTCGAATCTGGGCTAAGGCTGATTAGGTTATCCAGAAGGGAAAATACATCATTTTAAATAATTATACGGACATGGATATTTCGAACTTGTAGCTGCGACCAATGATCCTAATCTGAACGAGGACATAAAATTATACATAAGTATAATTTTATTTGAGTAGAAATGCATGCAACTAAGTGACTAATCTATATATTACTATTAAATTTCAACAGTATTAAATATTAAACTATTGATGTGACATAATCATTTAAATTCTACTTTGCATTAATACTCTAGATAATAATTAACACCTAGGGATTAATAAAATAATTATCAACTTATACCCAAATATTTAATTACTATTATTAATATATTTTTCTTTGGTTATAAATTTTGAATCGCTACTATTACTTACAGCAATTTAATCAATTAAGTTGTTCAATTAAATTATTTAAAATAATTTGAATTATTTTAATTCATAAATATTATTAATTCAATTATTTGAAATTATTTGACTCTATAAAGTTTCAAACTTTATTTATTGTTTAATAACCCATTTTCTATATCACTGACTCGTTATTAAAATAATCACTTTATTTACCTAATATTAAATTTAATATGGTAAAGGTAACATCTTTATTTATTAATTACTTATAACCGTCTGATTTAATTTAATCGTTTTTATTATGCGGATTAATTATCGATAGTTTATCATTACCGTATTTGTATTACTTATGTCCATGTTCACTTCGTCTAATAATTAATTAGTTTAGTAACTTTACCTTATAACCCGTTAAAATAATTATTTTTAATGATTTATACGAGTTTGTATTATTTATAACTCGAGTCGGTAGCGAGTCAACCAGTATTTACAGAATTGCCACCGCCCTTCTTATTCTTCTTCTTCTCCGGCATGCTCTGTTCTCGACTCCAGGCGTGCTCCAGCCGCCGCCGCCGCCGACCACTTCCGACCGCCGTCAATCATTGTTGACCAGCCCTGCCATTGCGGTGTCGCCCCGGCCATCTTCCAGTCGCGGTGACGCCCGCATCGCCTTCTAGCGGTGCGCTCGCGTCGGCGATTCCACCACCGGCAAGCATCGCCGCCTCAATTGGATGGTCGCCTCGTCACCCTCGAGCACCTATCTACCTTCCTTGGCCAAATTGGAACCCGTCACCACCCAAGACGGCCGAATTTCTTCCTCAACCGCCGTCACCCCTTTTTTGCCGCCGCTACTATTTTTGGCCATTTACCACCCCAGGCCGACATCCACACACGCGAGATTGACCCTATACTAATCGACGAAGAGGGTAGGATCATCTTATGACGTCAGAACGACCCTCGCCACCGTTTCCCGGTGACTTTGCCTGTGCCTCTCCCATCTCGCCGAGACAAGGGACTCGTTGGCCGAATTAAAGTTTAATTTTTTGTTTAGTTTCTTTTTTATTGATTTTAAAATTTAATCCTCACAATTATAAAGTTTATTATTAAAATATGCATGCAAGAAAATCAAGAAGACGGAGATAGGAAGAATACCTAAGCGAGGAAGGAGACACGCCCGCAAGGAAGAGGAGAAGAAAATCTGAATGAAGGCTAGGGTGGAGGACGTTCTTTATAAAATGAAATGACGGCTAGGGTTTTATTCTTTAACCGGGTAACCGGGTAAATAATAAAATATTTAACCTGGTAGAGAATATAATATAATTAATATTAATTCTCTAACGTTCTATCCTTCCGTGCTCGAGTCGAATATATTAGAAAATAATTTTTTTTTCCACGGTCTTTACAGCCGTCTTGCGCCATTGTGCCTTGTCACCCCTTTTGGCATGGGGGCAGGTGTTCAATATTTTTGGGGGTGCTGCCTTGTGCCGAATTGAGTCAACCCCAGTTGCGCTCTGGCGCATGGTGGTCAGATACTCAAGTTGACCAAAACTCCCACATAATAATTTTAAGGGTGTGGCCCCATGTTAGACTTAGTCAATTCCTTTACCCCAGTTGCAATCAGTGCATGGTGGTTGAATTTGGGCGCAGGCCGACCAGGGCTGCCACAAGGAAAAATACAACATTCCAAATAATTATACAGACCTAGATAGTTTGTAAGTGACCTCGTAGTTGTGACCAACGATCCTAATCTAAACGAGAAATGCATGGAACTAAATGACTAATATATATATATATCAATATTAAAATTCAATAATATTAAATATTAAAATTTTCATGTGATATAACCTTTTAAATCCTAGTTTACATTTTAAATTTAGTTTTTTAAATAATAATTCACACTTCACTAATGATAAAGTAATTATTAATTTAAACGCAAGTATTTAATTATTATTATTAGTATATTTTATTTTGAGATGATAATTACTTAACGATGATCTTGATGATTTAGTTTACAGTTATAATTTTTAATTGCTATCCTTATTCATAGTAATTTAATTAAGTAAGTTGTATGATTAAATTATTTAAAATAATATTTATTATTCTAATTAAAAAATATTTTTAATACAATTATTTTGAATTATGTGACTCAATAATAGTTTTGAACTTTGTTTATTTTCATTATCCTGTTTAGGTTCATTGCTTGTGATTTTTTTACACGATTATATTTTAATAACCCATTTTTTACATTACTGAATCGTTATTAAAATAATCACATTATTTACTTGATATTAACTTTGATGTGGTAAAGGTGAAATCTTTATTTTATTTGATCACCTATAACCATCTGATTTAATTTAATCATTTGTCGTGCGCCGATTAATTACCGACTTTTTTCATAACCGTATTTTTTTATTACTCATAGCGATTTCACATAATAATTAATTAATTTAGTAACTTTACCCATAACCCATTAACATAATTATTTTTAAAGATTTATTACGAGTTAGTATTATTTTTTAACTCGAGTCGGTAACGAGTCAACCTATATTTACAAAACTACCATCTTCTTCTTCCCCAATGTCCCTTCTTTTCCTACCGTCTTCTTTGCACCAAAAACATATCTCTTTCTTCTTCTTCAACCGAAAACTAGATCACGTCCTTCCCTAAGTACTTCCCTTCCCTAGCAATCCAATTGGAAGCCTAAGCTCGTGCATTACAGCAACTATCCAAGGCGAATCATATTCTGCACCAAGGCGCGCGTTGTCTGGCTAGCAGCACTGCCAAGTGAACTTTGTCCGGCCAGCAGCACCGCTGGGAACACTCCCCTTCTCCCCGCACGACAACCCAACATCAAGGCCAAGCACTGTGAGCATGCATGAGCCTTGCCAAGCGAACTGGTATAGATGTCTAGAACTACCATAGCGTCGCCCACTACAACTCCGCCCACAACTAGGTGTAATTCCGCCACCCATTGGCAGCAAGGGTCCAGGTGAACCATCCCTTTGACCCAGCAACTAGAGAAGTCGTCAGGGGTGTGAGGGTATGCCTTGAAATCTTTGTTTACAGTCGCCCATCATGCCAAAATTTAGGGCCCGTCAGCCATGGCAAAATTCCAGTTTCTAGTTTATTTTCCAATCTGCCAGGGAAGGTCGATAGAGGGTCGATGGTGTGGAGACGACCACCCAATTGAGGCGTCAACGCTCGCGGGTGGGGGAATTGGTGACGTGAACATGTCTCTAGGCGTGGCTATGCTAGCATCGCAATGGCTGGAAGGCGGCCGTGGTCGACCGGGGTCACATTGCAACGGCACGGCAGGGCTGGGCACCGATAATTGACTAGGCCGGAGGTGATCGCCGGTGGCGGCTGGAGGGTGGCTGGAGTCGGGAGCAGAGGATGGCATCGGGGAAGAAGAAGAAGAGCAAAGAAAAAGACGAAGAATTCCTTGGGTGGCAAACTTGTAAATAACACCGACACAACACCGGCTTCAGTTAAAAATAATACTAATTGGTAATAGATCCTTAAAAATAGTCATTTTAATCGGTTATGGGTAAAGTTACTAAAATAATTAATTATTGTACGAAAATGCCACAAGTAATAAAAAATACGGTAATGGTAAACACTCTATAATTAACCGGCGTACAACAAGTGATTAAATTAAATTGAGGATTATAAGTAATTAATAAAATAAAGATTTTACCTTTACTATATTAAATTTAATATTAGGTAAATAAAGTGATTATTTATTAACGAGTCAATAAGGTAGCAAATGAGTTATTAAACTATAATTGGGTAAAAATAAAAAGCGTCGAACCTAAGTAGCATTATGAAAATAAATAATGTTTGAAATTTTATTGAATTGAAAATTTTCAAATAATTGTATTAGTAATATCTTTTAATTAAGATAATAAAACGAATATAATTAATTTATCGAAAGACATAATTAATTAAATTACTATTAATAATGATAGCGACTAAAAATTATAATCGTAAACTAAATCGTCAAGATCGGGATTAAGTAATTATCATCACAAAGGAAAATTAAATACTTGTTTATAATTTGATAATTTTTTTTGTCATTTGTTAAGTGTTAATTATGATTAGATAATTAATTTAAAAGGTAAAGTAGGACTTAAATGATTATGCCACAGGAATAATTAATTATCTCACTAGATTGTTGAGAATTAATATTTAATATTTTTGTTAGTTTCATGCATTTCAACTGTATAATTATTTGAAAAGTTGTATTTTCCCTTGTTGGCAGCCTGGTCGGCCTGAGCCTAGATTCAACCTCCATGCGTTGGAACGCAATCGAGGTCAATAAATTGACTTAGTCTGACATGGAGGTGTACCTTTAAAATTACTATGCGGGAGTCTTGGTCGACTTGAGTATTTGACTACCATGCATTGGAACGTAACTGGAGTTGACTCAATTCGGTAGGGCAGCACCCCCTGAAAGTTGAATACCTGCCCCCAGGCCGAAAGGGGTGACAGGGCACAGTGGCACAAGTATGCTCATTGTGCACTTGTGATACCGAGAGGGTGAGTCAGTACATGGAATTGCCTCCACAGGTGAGCAGCTTAGGACTTAAGAATAGAAGTGTGGATGGTGCTTTTTTACCAACCTAGGTATGGTGAATTGATAATAAATTGGAAAATGGTCCGGGACTTTGGGACGGTTATTTTATAAATTGTCATATGCTATCAGAACATGATTTCTTTTATGAGTTATAAACTACTAGACTTATTTGCTGTATTGTGAATCATTTTCCAGAATGTTATTGTTACATCAATTATATTTTAGGTAACACCCGGTCCAATCCGGGCAGGTCGTTACACGTGGTGGAATTACACCTAGTTATCGGCGAAGATGGTGGTGTTCATCTAAAATAGACGCTGTCATGGCAGGTTCAGAGTGTAGACGCTGGTTGGTGCACAGGCCACAACAAATGACCTTCTCTCTGGAATTCTTGGTGGCGACATGCAGAAGTGGGAGAACGACCATACTCCTTGCAACGTTCAAAGGTGGCTGATCTTTACTATTTTGAGGCCGGCCTGTGGTTGCTGAATCATTGAATTGGAGCAAGGTGCAAGAAAGAAGTGGCCTTGAGGCTAGGAGAAGAAGGATAGGTCTAGTTTTTGGGTGCAAGGTTGGAGTTTGTAAAAGAGGACGTTGGGGAAGAAGGAGATGGCAGTTTAGTAAATATGGGTTGACTCGATACCAACTTGAGTTAAAAAATAATACTAACTCATATTAAATCTTTAAAAATAATTATTTTAATGGGTTATGGGTTAAGGTTACTAAACTAATTAATTATTGTACGAAATCGCCACGTGTAATAAAAATTAGTAATGATAAACGGTCGATATTTAATCGGCAAACTACAAGCGATGAAATTTAAATCGGATGGTTATAAGTAATTAATAAAATCAAGAATATCACCTTTACAATATTAAATTTAATACTAGGTAAAAAAATGATTATTTTAATAACGAGTTAGTAAGGTAGAAAATGGGTCATTAAACTATAATTGCGTAAAATCGCAAGCATTGAACCTAAATAGCAAAGAGAAAATAAATAAAGTTTGAAACTTTATTGAGTTGAATAATTTAAAATAATTGTATTATTAATGTCTTTGAATTAGAATAATATAAATTAATTTAAATAATTTAATCGAACAATTTAATGAAATAAATTGCTATTAATGATGATAGCGATTAATACTTATAACCGAAGGAAAATATACTAATAATACTAATTAAATATTTTTTTATAAGTTAATAATTATTTAATCAATTCTTAAGTGTTAAATTAATATTTTTATAATTAATTTAAAATGTAAAGTAGGACTTAATTCATTATGTCACATGAATAATTAAAATTTTAATATTATTGAATGATATATATATTAGTCATGTAGTTGCATGAATTTCTACTTGAATAAAATTATACTTATGTATAATTTTATGTTCTCGTTATGATTAGGAGCGTTGGTCATAGTTTCAGGTTCACTTATGAACTATCGAGGTCGGTATGATAGTTTAAAATTTTAAATTTCCCTTTTTGTCAGCCTTGGTCGGCCTGAGCCCAGATTCGACCACCATTCACCGAGTGCAACCGGGGTCAACTTGAGTCTTAGTCGACTTGAGTATGTGGGAATCTTGGTCAACTTGAGTTTTGGTCGACTCCAACACTCACGCGCACCCTTTAAAATTACTATGTGGTAGTCTTGGTGGACTTGAGTATCTGATCACCATACGCTGGAACGCAACCGGGGTCGACTCAATTCGGCACAAGGTAGCACCCCCTGAAAGATTAAACACTGGCCCCCATGCCGAAAGGGGTGATAGAGCACAATGGCGTAAGAAGGCTCATTATGCACTTGTGATACCGAGAGGGTGAGTTAATGGAAAATATCCGTAACTACAAGCCTTGGGCCACGTAGCGTGTGTGTACATGCATGGGATGGTAGCTGGATGGGGTGGCCACCCCTCCCAACATATTAAGAGTTCAGCATAGGCTCACAACAACCAAAAGACTCGTGAAATGATAATAGGGATTATATTGACTTGTTTCATTTAATTATGCGGCTTTGTGGTTTTATCACTAACGCGTAATTGCCTCCGCAAGTGAACAACTTTGCAGTGAAGAATAAAAGTGTGGTTGGCGTTTCTTTTACACAACTAGGTATGGTGAATTGATAATAAATTGGACTTCATTTTTGTTCTCTTGTGTTATAATTGTGGCTATGGGAAATGGTCCTAGACTGTGGGACAGTTATTTTATATATTGTTATATGCTGTCAAAACATGTTATATTTTTTTATGATTTATAAATTCTAGACTTATTTATTGTATTACAAATCATGTTCTAGAATGTTTTTGGTATATCAATTATATTTTTAGGTAACACCCGGTCCGATTCAGGCGGATGGTTACAAGTGGTATTAGAGCACAGTTTCCCACTAGCTCACAAATTATGACTCGAGTACTTTGTTGAAAAGTCGAATAAATTTTTAACGTTTCAGATGATAGGCCCTCATAGACAGTGAAACCAATCTACGCAGTCAAGTTTGAACACAGAGATTGTATTGGACCAGATCCAAATAGCCATACAGGGATTGTCTCAGGCTTTAGAAAATACAAATTTCTGGTTCAGAATATCGTTCAACGGTTACCGGAAGTGTAACGACCTGCCAGAACTGGACGAGGAGTTACTTAAAAATATAGTTAATGTAAATGAAACATTACAGAACATGAATTTAAATATAGCAATTAAGTCTCACAACATAAAATATAAATCATAACAATAAATCACGTTCTCTAAAATATAAAATAACTGTCCCACAGTCTAAGACCGTTTCCCATAGCCACATTTATAACACAAGAGAATAATAAGGAAGTCCAATTTTATTATCGATTCAACATACCTAGGTTGGTAAAAACCACCAACTACAATTCTATTCTTCAATCCAATGCTGCTCACCTATAGAGGCAATTCTTAAGTCAATATAATCCTCATTATCAATTCACTCATTATTATTATTATTAAACAAGTCTTTAGTAATTATCTCTCACGTCATTCTGAGATTCGTAAAAGTCATCTCCCAACTCATTCTAAGAATAGAAATCGTTTCCCAACTCATTCTAAGATTAGGTGGTCTCCCAATTTATTATGAGATTAGTCATGGTCTCCATCCTCATTCTGATATTAAGTGGTCTCCCAATTCATTTTATGATTAGTCATAGTCTCCCAGTTCATTTTGAGATTAGACATTATCTCCCAGCTCATTCTGAGATTAGGTGGTCTCCCAATTCATTTTCAGATTAGTCATGGTCTCCCAGTTCTTTTGAGATTAGAAATTGTCTCCCAAGGTATTCTAAAATTAGGTGGTCTCCCAATTAATTTTGAGATTAGTCATGGTCTCCCAGTTCATTCTGAGATTAGAAATTGTCTCCCAGCTCATTCTGAGATTAGTGCCGACAAGTCTACCGGTTTGGGAAAATACAACATTTTATGTAGTTATACCAATTTGGGGAAAGACAACATTTTATATAATTATACCAGTTTAGGAATACACAACATTTCAAATAATTATATGGACATTACAACATTTCAAAATATCAACAAATCTAGTTAGATAATTAATTATTCATGTGACATAATTATTTAAGTCCTATTTTACATTTTAAATTACTTATATAAATCAAAATTAATACTCATCAAATAATAAAGTAATTATTAATTGGTGAACAAGTATTTAATTTTAATTATTAGTATATTCCGAAGAATAGAAGTTCCCCTAGTACAAGTATGATGGACTCAAGGAGGAGTTGAAGAATCTACATGGGAATGTGAAGATGACATGAGGAAGCGATACCCAAAGATATTTGAACAAACCAATTTCGCAACCAGGTACTTTACTAAAGATTATTTTTCAGATTATGGATAAGATTGAAACTTCCTTTTTAAAAATTTTGAGGATGAAATTTTTCTTAGGAGGGAAGATTGTAAAACACGTGACTCGAGTCAGAGTTTAAATTAGTGAACCCGTCGCTTTGTGTCGAGTCAGTTTCATGATCTGTATGCTGAGTTGAGGCCAGCCATGAGTTATGAGCAATGAGGGACATGTGTACCTAAGTATATAATGATAAGAGTTATCAGACTATATGATAGTATTTAGTAAATTTTTTTATGTAGATGATCATAATTTGTAGGCCGAATAACATATTAGGATACGCATAGGGCAGTTTGCGTGGGTTATTAGTTATAGAGCTTGTCATTGAGATGTTATAGTGCATATTATATTTTGAGAGATTTTCCCCTATTTTCTAGATTTGTTTTAGAGCTTGTCATTGAGATGTTTTTTTTTTCTTGAGCTAGAGTTGAGTCAAATTTTATTCACAAAATTGCCACCAAACTTCTCCCTGACCTTTTCTCCCCCAAACCCTATCACCCCCCATCTCTGCCCTAGTACTTGCTGTTGAAGCTACCTTCAGCCACTGCACCAACAATGATCGACACCGCCAAGCCCTGTTGTGCCACCTAGAGCTCCTCCGGTCGTCACAACCCTTACGAAATAATGGGCAGTCGTGTTGTTTGGTTTTTCCATGGATTTCCACCAATAAGATGCTTCCTCTTGAAGCATGCATGTTGCCAATCTCACTTGATGGCGGTGGGGCACAGACAGTGCCACTTGTCAGACTACTGGTGGCACTGGGTTTGGACGCTCCCTTGCTCGCCCGGGTCTACTAACCCTGTCCACCCTTGGGCACTCCCTTGACCACCATCTAGGGTGATTCTGGGACCCACTGTCAAGTTTGAGGCACCATGCCCTACTACCACTCCCGATAACCGCTGAACAATATTTTGAACCACAGAATTTGTATTTTCTAAAGCATGCGCCAGTCCCTGTATGGCCGTTAAGATTTAAGCCAATACATTCTCTGTGTTTGCATTGGGCGGAGTAGCTTGGTTTGAGTGTCTACAAGTACGATTTAAATGATTATATCACATGAATAATTTAATATTTAGTATTGTTGAGTTATGTATAATTTTATGTTCTCGTTCAGTTTAGGATCGTTGGTCACAACTGCGAGTTCACATACAAACTATCCAGGTTTGTATAATTATTTGAATTGTTGTATTTTCCCATTTCGGCTGCCCTAGTAGGACTGAGCCCAAACTTGACCACCATGCACCGAGTGCAACTGGGGTCATAGAGTTCAGTCAGTCTGATATGGGGCTGCACCCTTAAAATTACTATGTGGGAGTCTTAGTCGACTTGAGTATATGACCACCATGCACTGGGACGCAACCGGGGTTGACTCAAATCGACACAAGGTAGCACCCCCTGAAAGATTGACCACCTGCCCCCATACTGAAAGGGGTGACAAGGCGCATTGGCACAAGATGGCTCAATATGCACTTGTGATACAGAGAGGGTGAGTCAATGGAAAATATTAGTAACTATAGGCCATAGGCCACGTAGCCGTGTGTGCACATGCATGGTATGGTAGCTGGATGCCCTCCCAGCATATAACAAGCTTGGCATAGGCTCATAACAAATAAAAGACTCTTGAAACGATAATAGGGATCATATTAACTTGTTTAATTATATTATGCGGCTTAGTGGTTTTATCACTAACGTGGAATTGCCTTTAAAGGTGAGCAGCTTTGGACTGAAGAATAGAAGTGCGGTTGGTGGTTCTTTTACAAACCTAGGTATGGTGAATCGATAATAAATTGGGCTTCCTTTTTACCCTCTTGTGTTATAATTGTGGCTATGGAAAATGGTCTAAGACTTTGGGATGGTTATTTTATATATTGTCAGTGGCTAACAGAACATGTTTTATTTTTATGATTTATAAATTGTAGACTTATTTGAAGTATTACAATTCATGTTCTGGAATGTTATGTTTACAATAAATTATATTTGTAAGTAACACTCGGTCTGGTTCGGGCGGGTTGTTACAGCTTTCCAAACTCGGTTCAGACATTATGAGTTTCTGGTCATGCCTTTTGCTCTGACAAATGCACCAACATCCTTTATGTCACTCATGAACATAGTATTTCATGCATACTTGGACAAGTTTATTATCGTATTTGTGGACGACATTCTGGACTATTCAAATAATGAAAAAGAGCATGTGAAGCACTTATCCATTACTCTTCAAGTTCTAAGAGAACATCAACTGTTTGCCAAATTCTCAAAATGTGACTTCTGGTTGAAGGAAGTAAACTTCCTTGGTCATATTATCTCAAGGGCTAGAGTTGCAGTGGATCCATCAAAAGTGAAAGTAGTCACTGATTGGCCACAACCCAAGTGGATCCATCATAAGCTTTCTTGGCTTAGCAGATTATTACAGGAAATTTATTAAAGACTTCTCCTTAGTAGCATCGCCAATGACCAAACTCACAAGGAAGGGAGTCAAGTTTGAATGGAGTAGTAAGTGTGAAGAGAGTTTCAAGTCTCTAAAGAATGAAATGTTGGACAAGACTCCTGACATTGTAGCTGATTCCAATAGTGTGATCAGATTTAGAGGAAGGTTGTGTGTACCCAAGGATGATGCACTAAGGTGAAATATCTTAGAGGAGGCTCATCGCTCAAAGTTCTTGATACACCCTTGAGTTACTAAAATGTATCAAGATTTAAAGCGAACCTATTGGTGGATTGGGATGAAAAGGGCTATTGTGGATTTTGTCTCTAGGTGTCAGACTTGCAAACTGACGAAAGCCCAACATCAACTATCTGGAGGACTATTGCAACCATTAGAATTACCAAGTTGGAAATGGGAGTGTGTTACAAGCAATTTTGTTGCAAATCTCCCAAGGACTCAAAAGAAGCATGGCTTTATATGGGTGGTTGTGGGCTGACTAACTAAGGTAGCTCACTTCATCCCCATGAAATCAATGAGAATTGTGGAATACTTGGCAGGATTGTACGTCGACAATATTCTCAAGTTGCATGAAATTCCAAAGGAGATAGACTCTGACCGAGATCCCCTATTCACCTCACATTTCTAGGAAGCTTTCCAAAAATCCAGGGGGACCCAATTAAAGCTGAGTACAGCATATCATCCCCAGACTAATGGTCAGAGTGAGAGGACTATTCAAACTTTGGAGGATTTGTTAAGAGCTTGCATTCTTGATAGGTGAGGTGACTGGGAGAAACACTTAGCCTTGGCTGAATTTACCTACAATAACTCTTACCAAGCCAGTATAGGGATGGCACTATTTGAAGCCTTATATGGTAGGCCATGCAGGTCTCCATCGTGCTGGTTGGAGTTTACCGAGCCAGTTATAGTCAGGCCAGAGATGGTGAGGAAAGCAACTGAAAAAGTAAAACTCATTTAGCAAATGCTTAAGGCAACTCAGGATCGACGAAAGAGTTAACCTGATACACAAGAGGGACCTAGAGTTCCAAGTTGGGGAGTTCGTGTACCGAATGACATCTCCTAGGAAGGGGGTGATCAGATTTAGAACATCCAGGAAGTTGAAGGCAAGATTCATAGGACCGTTCCTAATCCTGGATCGAGTTGGAAATTATGCATATAGACTAGCATTACCACCAATCCTAGCTGGCGTACACAATGTTTTCCATGTGTCAATGCTAAAGAAATATGTATGAGATGAAGATCATATAATCACAAATTTTGAAGACTTAGAGCTACAATCAAATTTAACCTAAGAGGAAAAGCCAATTCGCATCCTGGCAAAAGAAATAAAAACACTCAGGAACAAGGAAATTCTTTTCGTAAAATTATTATGGAAAAATCAGGGGTCATAGGAAGTTACATGGGATACTGAACAAGAAATGGCAAGGAAATAAGCTAGCCTATTCGTGGCATAAGATTCTTATCATTGTAGCTTGAACTGATCCCGAAGATAAAATTAATCATGATTGTTCTGTTGCCCGTTACAATATTTCAAGGATGAAATATTTCCAAATTGGGGAGATTGTAATGACTGTGAAAAAAATAATAATAAAATAAAATATTTCACTTGATCTGGGAGGATCAAACGTTGGAGAATTTTTATTATTATTTATATTATATCCTCTACCCGGTTAATTTGACCCAGTTAATTAATATAATTTATTATTTACCCGATTAAATGAAATACGGGTGCTGGGGTATTTTCACATACCCTAGCCGTCATTTACGTTTTATATTTTGTGAGGGGACGTCATCTTCACCTTTTTCTCTCATTTCCTTCTCCTCTAATAGAGCCGACCTCTTCCTTTCTTGGGTATTCTTCCTATCTCCCTATTCTTGAATTTTCATGCATGCATAGTTTTAATTGATAATAAGCTTGATAAACATGACAAATAAAGTCTGAAATCAACAATAAACAACTAAAACTAAACTAGAAACTGAAATTCACCATGGCCGACGAGTGCAAGGATTTGGGGAAGGATGGGCGGCTGCTCACAACCCCGATGACCTCTCTGGCTACCGGGTCGAAGGGATGGCTTGCCTGGACTCTTGCTGCCGATGGGTGGTGGAATTACACCTGGTTATGGGCGGAGATGGCAGCGTTCATCTGAAACAATCACTGTCATGGCAGGTTTAGAGGGTAGACGTCGGTTGTTCTTTGTCGACAACATAAGGGGTCCATTACAGCAGTTCAGGCAACCGGCATAGGCCATAGGCATAGGCCATAGCACACAACCTTCTCGCCGGAATTCATGGCTCCAACGTGCAGAAGTGGGGAGAACGACCATACTCCCTGCGACGTCCAAGGTGGCTGATCCCTACCCGCTTTGAGGCCAGCCTGTGCTTGCTGAACCTTTGAATTGGAGCAAGGTGCAAGAAAGAAGTGGTCTTGAGGCTAAAGGAAGAAGGATATGTTTGTTTTTTGGGTCCAAGGATGGAGTTTGGAGAAGAGGACGTTGGGGAAGAAGAAGATGTCAGTTTTGTAAATATGGGTTGGGCCGATACTGACTTGAGTTAAAAAATAATACTAACTCATAATAAATCTTTAAAAATAATTATTCTAATGGGTTATGGGTTAAAGTTACTAAAGTAATTAATTACTGTACGAAATTGCCACGAGTAATAAAAATACGGTAATCATAAACGGTCGATAATTAATCGGCATACTGCAGGTGATTAAATTTAAATCGGATGGTTATAAGCAAATTAACAAAAACAAAGATGGATAGGGTGGCCACCCCTCCCAGCATATTAAGAGCTCGTCATAGGCTCATAACAACTAAAAGACTTGTGAAATGATAATAGGATTATATTGACTTGTTTCATTTAATTATGTGGCTTAGTGGTTTTATCATGTAACGACCTGCCAAAAATTCATTGCAATAGGCTAAGTCATCTCTTTAAACATGTGTTCTAACCCTTAGTTAAACTATAATGGCCACCAAAATTTAACAATCTAACTATATTCGCCCAAATTCAACCAATTCAACCATTACCTGTTACTTGGTTAACCTTTGTCAATGTCACTTTCATTCAAACACCCTTAAGACCATTATAAGTGAAAAACCAACATTGAACAAAGAAAATACAACAAGAAAACAAATAAATAAATGGAGTTGGGCCGAACCTAACAGCGTCCACTTACCTGTTTAGACAATTCTCTTGACCATTTACCTATTTTATCGAATTTTCTCCGACCGATTGCTATATTCCACTTTTCTCACACTCGGCTTCGATCTTCCACCCCATACAAAGTATAACAAACCATTTTTTATAATTATTCAATATATAACATGTCATAATATTGTTAAAATATAAAGACAATTTTTATCCCGTTAAAAAATACTAAATATGTCCATTTAAATTATCCAATAACATAAAAAAGTAATTAAAAATAAAAGTTATAGAACATCTCAGCTATCACCTTCCTAGTATGAGCAATGAAAGAATTCTATACATCATTGCCTGATTAGAATGTACATGTATGCATGCTTGATATGTCATGACCACAATTGATTTCACCACTCATTCACCATGTTGAACATCATCATAACATGTATTTAATATTATATTAAGGTCATGCAATCTTTAAAGAATCATAAAAGAAGTTCAAGGATGAATAAACAACAATTTGAAAATAGGTATGAGAGCTGCAGTACAGACCTTCAGGGCTGCAGCACTCAAGTCTTAGCGCTACGGCGCTGGGATACATAGGCTTCCGATTCATGTGAAGGCCTCGACGTTGGAACTCCCCCTTTGAGAGTCACGACAATGTGATTTTACTTGACTTTTGTTATTTTTATGTCGAGTGAGAGCCGCAACATTACAACTAATTGAGCTCAATGCAGTTAATTATATTTGATGTGTTTGATGCATGTTTAACAATGTCTTCTATTTTCATGACACGAAGAGGGTTTTGACCTATTTCATCAATCGAGTCTTACTGACCAACAATATTAAACATGGCTCGACTCGATCGTAACATTTTTGATCCAGTTCTTAGGTGAACCGAAATTGGGGTGTTACAGTTTTCATACATAGATCTTAAATGGAAAGACTTGAACAACCCTGTTCATAATGATTGACCAAAATAGATTCTTATGTCTAATTTAAACCTTTGGTTATCTGAACATGTTTGGCCCCACTTAAATCAATTTGTGAGTTGAAATTAAGTGTTTAGCATAATGAATTATTGATTTTCATGTTGGATTGTAACTTCTCATTCCTGATTCATTCCTAAACCGAACCAAACAAAAATGTAATATTATTTTATATTGCTATATCTTAATCCGATTACATAGAAGACCGTGCCCACGAACGCACTAAGATCTAATCCTACTTTCTGTCCGGAATGAAGGCAACGAGTACCCACAACCACAACAAGCACATAAACAAAGGAAATAGAAATATTATCCAATATATTATAAATTGCTAAAAATATAAGTTCCCAAAATATAGTGTGAGTACATCAATATACAAGTCAAAAGTAAAAATATTAGATAACAAAATAAAACTAGAAATCAACACAAATTGTGTGACGAGAGAATGTGCACATGTAAAGACTTTAGCATGGCCCTGCATCCACCAACGACACCCTAGACACACCACCCATATAAATATTTAAAAGAAAATTGTCACTAACAAATTACTAGTGCAAAATAAAATAAGTATTATATCAAATTTGCACATCAACACAATAGTTCATAGAAAAGTAAAACAAAAGGGGTTAGAATCATACAGCACCCAAAGGAAAGTACACAGTGTGACCAGTAGCTGATTGTGCAACACCCTTTACCCCATCCTCTCCAATTCCACCACGCAACACTCATCTAAGCTCTAAAAGCAATCCACGTACACCATAGTGATGGCATATGCCACAGAATACAATACCCATAATTCCTACGCCTCTTTGGGTGTGTGAAGCCCATAGATACAGGGGTGAAATGATGCAGCAAGAAGGGAAAGTACAGCACTTTGTTGATCCCATTGACAATGAACAAAAGAAAACCTCAACAAATCAAGTCCTAAGACATACCCCTCAAAATTTACCCAAAAACAATCGCCAATATATCTACCCACTATCAATATCACCAAAACATAACATTATAATAATAGGCTTAGGTAGGGAATAATTATTATAGGCCTCCAAAAAGAAAACAACTTGCGGTGAATCTTTTGGTTTTTGAAAACAACTCATGTGATCTCATTGTAGAGTGTTATTAAACATGACATCTAAATATCCTATATTAAGTAGGTTTCGGTAAACCACCACTTAAATCGACCTACGTTGTAAAATAGCCCACCTAACAATAAGTGTAAGATAAGAAGCGAGTCTAGATGGACCTAGTCTCCAAGCTCTACTTAATCTACCGACAAGCTAGAGCCACACAACCTATAAACAAACCCAACTCAACCTATAAAGACAACCTACTCATGAGAATGCATGATCAAATGAGACAAGATTGATATAAATTAGTCAATATATATATATGTGTGTGTGTGTGTGTGTGTGTGTGACTTAAAATATATGAAACTAACTAAAATGAAAATATGATATGAATGAATGAAGTTATAGAATTTCATCAAATGAGAGAAAAAAGATGATTAAACAACAAAATACTCAAAAGAATAATGACTCACTACAGATTCAAAGACTAAAATATAAACTTCAAAGTAAGATTAACGTATGGGCACCTCAACATGCAACCAACTTGGATGAACTCCGACACCGATATCAATGTTGGAAAAACTCAACAAAGTTAGTTGTTTCACACATGTTGGAAGCTTTGGGTTGGTCAAAATGTCCTTATATAAACATAGTTTAGTATGGGAAAATGAAAAGGTGTAAAAAGTGTAAGGTAATGTGTAATAATGAAAGGTAATGTATAATAACTGTATAAGAACATGAAAGGTAATTACAATAACTTTTTCTATAGGAATATTAAAGGTAATACATAAGAACTAAAGGTAATGT
>JAURVB010013759.1:0-42287 GCA_033002965.1 Piper betle | reverse complement strand
TTCGAAATTGGGATTTAGAAACAAGTTTTCTTAATTCTGATTCTTGATCATCTTTCTAAGAAATCTGAGTTCTAGCCTTTTCTTAGGGGTTGTTGCTGAATTGTTATTGGGGTTTTCATGTTAATGTGTTGGGGGTTCCAATATAAAAAGGGGTTCTCAAGCTTATTCATGGAGGTTCCATATAACTTGCCTTCTTGATCATGCTCATCTTCATGGTGTGTAGGCTGCTCCATAACAACCCGACTTGGACGCGGGAATGCTAGGGACAACCGCCAAACCCTAGCTCTCGACCATCCCACGAGCTAAACCCCGTAACACACAGTTAACCTTTGCACCATGTTCTGAACTACAGAACAGGTATTTTCTGAAGCCTGCGCTAGTCCCTGTATGGCCGTCAAAATTTGGCCTAACACACTCTCATGGTTTGTGTCCGACTGCGCAGCTTGGCTCGACTTCCTTCGGGTGCCTGCCATCTAAAATTTATTCCGTTATGGTTCATTAATTTTTTTTCAATGATTACTTAGGTTTATTAGGGAGTCCACTAATTCCCTAATGACATACCTTATTGGAGAAAAATAAAATATTAGACTCTTCCACAAGGTACTTGAGTCATAAGATGTGAGCTTTAGGGAAACCGTGCTCCGATACCACCTGTAACGACCCGCCATTTTTCACGATATTGTAGGCCTAACTGGCTAGGTGTTACTCAAAATTAAAGTAATTATGTCAAACATTCTTTTATAAATAATAACATATATAAAGATCCCACAGTCTTGGACCGTTTCCCAGCAGCCACACTTATTTCTCAATTAAATAAAAAAGAATTCCTCATATTTATTTTGCTCCATACTCTAGATGTCAATCACCTAATCTCGTATCTGCACACCTGCAGAGGCAATTCCGCGTTAATGATTACAACACTAAGTAGTATAATAGATAAAACAAAACAAGTACATTCCACTATTTCCTATTAGGGAAGAGTCTTGGACCCATTTTAAAGATAATGACTTATTCCACTATTTCTTTAAAATGGGTCCAAGACTCTATCTATAATCTATTCTCACTTATCAACAGGATCTTCTCCCAGTAGGTATTAGATATGGGACTAAGTTGAGGGATCTCCACAATCCACCCACCTTATGAAATTTCATCCCCGAAAAGCCTATACTTGGCCCGTTGCTAGCCCCAGCTCATGACCTTTCTGGCCCGTGATCGACCTTAGAGAAGACGTAAGGCCAAACTCTGGCATTAGGGAAGACGAACCCAACCTAGAGAATACTGATTCATGAACGGATGATGGGGTAAGAGAATTTAATGAAGGGGTTGTTGAACCTAGGAAATACCAATGGATAATGGGGTATGAGAATTTAATGGAGGGAATGGTTGAAGTGTATATATATGCAGGAGGAGAGAGTATTTCATCCTTCATCTCCGTCCCAGGCGACCTCCCCATTACTGTGCGAGTATTTCATCCCTCATCTCCGTCCCAGCTGACCTCCCCATTACTATATTAGGGTTCACGGGTCACAGTCAGACGAAATCACAAATCCGGTACGTATAATAGTTAGAACATCGTATTTTCCTTGTTGGTAGCCTAGGTCGGCCTGAGCCAAGATTCGACTACCATGCACCGAGTGCAACCGGGGTCAATGAATTTACTCAGTTCGACACTGGGTCGTGTTATGTGCTTGAATTTTGTAATCCATCGAC
Organism: Piper betle; assembly: GCA_033002965.1. Taxonomy (NCBI): domain Eukaryota; kingdom Viridiplantae; phylum Streptophyta; class Magnoliopsida; order Piperales; family Piperaceae; genus Piper; species Piper betle. Next base: position 40,577 of record JAURVB010013759.1, on the reverse strand, counting down.
ATTGTTTTGGGGTAGTGATAGCCACCCCATAAAAAGGCTATGGCCGGGGTGAGTAAGGCACAGCGATTCCTCCATCGCACTGGAGTGCACTGATAGCCGCCCCATAAAAAGGCTACGGTCGGGGTGTGTAAGGCACTGGCACTAGAGTTGGGAGTCAGAGCTTCCCCAAAAATGGGGCATAGCAATCACCTGAGTGCAGTGATAGCCGCCCCACAAAAAGGCTACGGCCGGGGTGAGCAAGGCATTGGCAGTGGAGTGCAGTGATAGCCTCCCCATAAAAAGGCAACGGCCGGGGTGTGCGAGGCACTGGCACTAGAATTAGTAGTGAGAGCTTCCCTACAAACAGGGCATAGCAATCACCGGAGTGCAGTGATAGTTACCCCACAAAAAGGCTACAGCCCGGGTGTCCGAGGCACTGGGACTGGAGACGGTAGGGGAATCGCTCCACCGCATGTTAAAATAAACATAAGGAAATCACTATTTCCTATTTTAAGTAGTATAATAGATAAAACAAAACAGTCTTGGACCCATTTTAAAGAAATGACTTAGCCCATTACGTTGCACTTTGGGCCGAGTCATTACAGCGGCTATCATTGCTCCAAAACAATGTCGATGCATTACACAATTTACGCACATAATACGACCCAGTGTCGGACTGAGTCAATTCTTTGACCCCGGTTGCACTCGGTGCATGGTGGTTGAATCTGGGCTCAGGCCGACCTAGGCTACCAACAAGGAAAGTAGGATGTTCTACCTATTATACATACCTGACTTGTGATTTCGTCTGACTATGAACCGTTAACCCTAATCTGAATAAAGGCATAAAATTATACATTAGTATAATTTTATTTTGCATGAACCTACATGCAACTACATGACTAATATACTATCAATTTTAAATGATGTAATTAGTTCATGTTAGTCTTTATTTCTTATTAAATTTTCAGCAATTCTAATGATAATTAATTATTAATTATCCCCATCCAAATCCCCATTATCTAATTGATAATTCAATTATTAACATATCCCATACTTTAGTCCTTTGTATTTACCTTATATTCTAACTCAACCGCATCGAGTTCTCCTATATTAACCTGGTTGCCATCCCACTTTAACAATTCATTTAATGACCCCAAAGCTCCCAGCTTTATTGTAATCAACTAGCAAAAGCCGGTATTTTCACCATGCATGGCGACCAACCAGTAATGTGGCGGCCTCCATTTGCTGCTATGGCGTCACCAAAATGGCCACCACATGGCAACCCTCAACCAGTCCTTGGTGACCCCATCCTGGCCACCCAAACAGCAACCCCGACCAGACCCATGGCGACTATTTTAGTCAGCCACATAAACAGCACCCGACCAGCCCGTCTTCTTTTCCTTCCACCCAATCTCAGACCCCATCTTCTATCTACCCCACTAATCTGATTGGAAAAACACCAAAGATCCAACCTTTATCCGCTGCTGTCTCATGGAACTCGGACTACACCCTACATGGGGACCTTAATTTCACCATTCATGGTGGCCGACCAGCAGCCATGGCGACCATGTCCTGCCCCATCAAGGTGACGACCAGCACCACCTCAAGTGACGACCAATCTGCCCTTTCCATGGCGGATCCACGTCTGGCCTGCAACACCACCCAATCAACACCAACCTAGTCTCCCTACACTTCCTGATTTACATCTCTCCCCGCCGGTCTGACTTGGCCATGCAAGGCAACTCCATCTTGCCAGCAACACCGCTGGGAACACTCCCTACTTCTAGCACGTCAACCCTACTCACAAGGATGGAGGATGGTGTTGTTGCTGCTGCTAAAACAGCAGGACGTCCTCCTGGTTTTCTTCTTCCATTGTTAATTTCTCATTTGATTCTTATGTTTAACATGTTTATGATTTATGCAACATGTGTATGCATGCTACAAAGGAAAAAGAAAGGAAAAGGAATTACCCGAGCGAAGGAGGAAAGCCAGCATCTGTCCAAGGAGGAGAAAGATGTAGAAGACGCACTCCCCTTCTCCTTTTACAAAGAATGAAATGACGGCTAGGGTTTGTGGAAACACCCTTTCACCGCAATTCCTTTAATCGGGTAATTGGGTAATCAATACGGTTCACTTAACCATTTCACATAACCTCTTAAACGGGTACATGGTATGATTCACTTAAATGGTTAGATGGATAAATAATGTGGTCGACTTGACCGATTCAAGTAGAATCGTCCGGTTAGAAATTACTTCTCAATTAACCGGGTAATTCATACCTAACCAGCTTACGAAATTTTTTCCGCACGTTCGATTCCCCCGCGTCGAACGTTATTATTATTATTATTATTTATATAAATATTTTTTATTTTTTTATTTTCCGGGTCTTCACAATCTCCCCAACTTAGAATTATTTCGTCCCCGAAATATCATAGCATAAATAGGGTGTTCATGACTAAGTAGGTCTCCAGTAAAAGTTCATGTTACAACAATTCACGGACTTATGTTACAAACAAGCTAGGATATTTTCTGGCCATTTCTTATTCAGTCTCCCATTTTTCGGCCAATTACACGGACTTACGCACATATTTCTTGCTCATTTCTCCACAATACCTTTACCAAAGGGATCTCCTTGTTACGGAGTGTCTTTATTTCCCTTGCTAAGATGCGAATCGGTTTTTCCTCGTAAGTTAAATCAGATTGCAGCTCTAAATATGCAAAATTTGTGATAATGTGATTCTCATCTCGTACATATTTCTTTAGCATTAACACATGAAACACATTGTGTACACCATCAAGGCTTGGTGGTAATGCTAATCTATATGCGCAACTTCCAATTTGATCCAGAATTGGAAATGGTCCTATGAATCTTGGGTTCAACTTCCCTGATGTTCTAAATCTGATCACTCCCTTCTTAGGTGAGGTCTTAAGGTAGACGAACTCCCCAACTTGGAATTCTAAGTCCTTCCTTCGAGTGTCAGTATAACTTTTCTGCCGATCCTGAGCTGCCTTAAGCGTTTGCTGGATGAGTTGCACCTTTTCAGCTGCTTCTCTCACCATCTCTAGCCCGACTATATTCATCTCTGTAGACTCCAACCAACATAATGGAGATCGACAAGGCCTACCGTATAAAGCTTCAAATGGAGCCATTCCTATACTGACTTGGTAAGAGTTATTATAGGTGAATTCAGCCAAGGCTAAGTGTTTCTCCCAATCTCCTCCCCACTTGAGGATGCAAGCTCTCAACAAATCCTCCAAAGTTTGATTGATCCTCTCACTCTGACCATCTGTTTGGGGGTGATATGCTGTACTTAACTTTATTTGGGTCCCCATAGCTTTTTAGAAAACTTCCCAAAAATGTGATGTGAATAGGGGATTTCTGTCAGAGACTATCTCCTTTGGAATTCCATGCAGCCTGACAAAGTTATTTACGTATAATTCTGCTAAGTATTCCGCTGTCCTAGTTGATTTTGTTGGGATAAAGTGAGATGCTTTAGTCAAACGGTCCACAACCACCCATATAGAGTCATGTCTCATCAAAGTCCTTGGGAGTAGTAAAATCACATGTGACACACTCCCATTTCCAGGTTGGTATCTCTAAAGGTTGTAATAATCCACCGGCTAGTTGATGTTGGGCTTTGATCAATTGGCACGTTTGACACTTGGAAACAAAATCCACCACATCCCTCTTCATCCCATTCCACTAGTAGGTTCGTTTTATCTCCTGGTACATCTTTCCCTCAAAACTTGAAGAGCAATGGACAAGTGTTTCCCATGGTCCTCCTCATTATTTGAATAGACTAGAATGTCATCCACAAACACAATAATAAACTTATCCAACTATTCGTAGAACACCGTGTTCATAAGTGACATAAAGGCCGCTGGTGCATTTGTCATACCAGAAACTCATAATGTCCATATCGACTTTGGAAAGCCGTTTTCTGTATGTCAGATTCCTTCACCCGCAGTTGATGATATCCGGACCGCAAGTCTATTTTTGAAAATATTCCAGCTGTTTTCAACTGATCAAATAAATCGTCAATCCTCGGTAAGGGGTACCGATTCTTGACTGTCACTTGATTTAGCTGGCGATAGTCAATACACAATCGAAGTGAGCCATCCTTCTTCTTTACGAAAAGAACAGGAGCTCCCCACGGTGAAGTACTTGGTTGGATGAAGCCTGCCCGCAATAGCTCTTCTAATTAACTCTTTAACTCCTTAAGTTCCACTGGAGCCATGCGGTATGGTGCTTTAGAAATTGGTGATATTCCAGGTGCTAGGTCAATGACAAACTCCACTGCCCGCTTAGGAGGTAACCCTGGTAGTTCACCTGAAAATACGTCAGGAAATTCTGGTACCACCGGAATCATAAACAACTCTTTGGGTTTGGACTCAGACTCCTCTAGAGTTGCCGAAAAAACTTAACAACCCTCACCAAACTACTCATTTGCCTCACTAACCGACACAATAGAAGAGGATGGATCATTCCATGACCCTTGGAAAATGACCCTCATCTCACAATTACAAGGTTTAGTCAACACTCTCCTCCCTTTATTGTCGAGAAAAGCCTGGTGTGCAGACAACCAGTCCATTCCCAACAGTACATCAAAGCCTATTATCCCATAGACAATGAAATTCCATACATAGGGTTTCCCTTGTATATCCAAGGATAGGTTAGTCACTCCTAATGTCGTGACCTCCCCTTCTCCCGTTGCGGTAGTGACCCTATAAGTCTTAGGTAATGTAGATGTTTGGCGTCCTAAACTCTTAACTAATCGGGATGATAGGAACGAATGGGTACACCCCGAGTCAAATAAAACATCCACACTAACACTTTGAATCAGAATTTTACCTCTAACTGTGTGGTCCTCGTTCTCAGCGTCTTCGATTTTGACTGCAAAATGTTTCGCGTTCCCCTTGTCCACTGGTTTTGTAGGTGCTGGGTAGCGATTAGGAGCTGGTGTCTTCTCCTTTTCTGGTTGCTCCTGTTGTTGCTTTAGGGGCTGACACTCGTTTTGCAGGTGCCCCATCCTTCCGCAGTTATAGCACCGACGAGGCTCCCTGCATGGCCCTCAATGCATCTTGTTGCAATTTTTACATACTCGATACGGAATCTCCTGAAACTTCCATTTGCGGTTCCCATCGACATTCCGTTGATAGTTTTGTTGCTAGTGTTCTGCAGACCTGTTTTTGCTACTACCCTGATTGGCATTCTTATGTTGCATAGTAGCCTTCCCCTGTTTCTATGCATAGACATAGTCGTACACCAACTCATGAGTAGTGGCTGCCTCAATCACTTCGGTTATAGTGCCTCTTGGTGCCGTAGCAACCCTACTCCTCAATTCGGGCTTCAACCCCCAGAAAAATTTGTCTGCTCTGGCCCGAGCAGTTGCCAGACTCCCAGATGCAAATCTCTCCAATTGGAAGAAATTTTTTGCATACTCTCGGACTGAATCATCCTTCTGAGTTAGAGTGGCAAATTCTAGTGCTTTCTTCTGGACAACTGACTCAGGAAAATATTGTCCATTGAAAGCTATTATAAATTCCGCCTAAGGAATGGACGAAATCTCCCGTTGATGGAACGCAGTCTTCTCCATGGACTTCCACCAATAGGATGCTTCCTCCTGAAGCATGCATGTCGCCAACCTCACTTGATGGCGATGAGGCATAGAGAGAGCTCTAAATGCTTTTTCAGTAATGTCCAACCAGCTCTCCGCCTTCATTGGATCAGTCCCTCCAATGAATACCTCAGCTCCGTTCTTCCGGAATTTCTCTACAGTGTATCGATCACTGTCATCCCCATCTGGCAATACCACTGGTCGGACTACCGGTGGCACCGGGTTTGGAAGTTCTCCTCGCTCGCCCTGGGTCAGCTATTCCTACCCGCTCTTGGGCGCTCCCCTGATCCCCATTTGGGATGTTTCTAGGACCCGCAGCCAAATTTTGAGCTCCATTCCCTGTTACCAATCCCGGTAATTACTGTGCTATGTTCTGCATCACAAAACTTGTATTATCTAAAGCCTGAGCTAGTCCCTGTATGGCCGTTAAAATTTGGCCTAACACTCTCCAGTTCGTGTCAACTGCGCAGCTGGCTCGATTCCTTCGGTGCTCCGTCTAAAATTTTTTCGTTATGTAAAAAATTTTTTTTCCAATGATTACTTAGGTTTGTTAGTGAGTCCACTAATTCCCTAATGACATACCCCATTGGAGAAAGATAAATATTGGACTCTTCAACAAGGTACTTGAGTCATAAGATGTGAGCTTTAGGGAAACTTGGGTCTATATCACCTGTAACGACCCAGCCCAAAGTGCAATGTAATGGGCTAAGTCATTTCTTTAAAATGGGTACCCCGAAAGTTAAAGATCTATAGTCCATTCCTCACTTATAAACAGGATCTTCTCCCAGTAGGTATTAGATGTGGGACTAAGTTGAGGGATCTCACAATCCACCCACCTTAGTGAATTTTCGTCCCCGAAATGTCTATTCTTGGCTCGTTGCTAGCCCCAGCCCACGACCTTTCTGGCCCGTGACCGACAGCCTAGCCAACGTTTCTAATCCAGCCCACCATCTAACACGGAACCAGGTCGGCTCTGATACCATTTGTAACGACCCAGCCCAAAGTGCAATGTAATGGGACTAAGTCATTTCTTCAAAATGGGTACCCCGAAAGTTAAAGATCTATAGTCCATTCCCACATATAAGCAGGATCTTCTCCCAGTAGGTATTAGATGTGGGACTAAGTTGAGGGATCTCACAAATACCACCTATAACGACCTGCCATTTGTCACAACATTATGGGCTCTAATACCACAGTCTTGGACCGTTTCCCAGTAGCCACACTTATTTCTTAAATAGTAAAAAAAAAGGAGTCCTCATAATTATTTTGCTCCACGCTCTGGTTGTCAATCACCTAATCTCGTATTTGCACACCTGCGGAGGCAATTCCGCCTTATTGATTACAACACTAAGTAGTATAATATATAAAACAAAACATGTACATTCCACTATTTCCTTAAGTTTATTTTAATATGCGGTGGAGCGATTCTGCTGTACTCTAAAACAATGCGGAGGAGGTATCAGCTATGATCCGCACACCCCGGCCGTAGCCCTTTTGTGGGGAGGCTACCACTACCGTCTCCAGTGCCAGTGCCTCACACACCCCGGCCGTAGCCTTTTTATAGGGTAGCTATCACTGCACTCAGGTGATTGCTGCACCCCGTTTGTGGGGAAGCTCTCACTACCAATTTTAGTGCCAGTGCCGCACACCCCGGCCGTAACCTTTTTATGGGGAGGCTATCACTGCACTCCAGTGCCAGTGCCTTGCACACCCTGGCCGTAGCCTTTTTATGGGGAGGCTATCACTGCACTCAGGTGATTTTTATGCCCCGTTTGTTCGGAAACTCTCACTGCCAACTCTAGTGCCAGTGCCTCACACACCCCCGCCGTAGCTTTTTTATGGGGTGGCTATCACTACACTCCAGTGCGATGGAGGAATCGCTATGCCTCACTCACCCCGGCCGTAGCCTTTTTATGGGGCAGCTATCACTACTCCAAAATAATGTCGATGCATTACACAATTTACGCACATAATACGACCCAGTGTATGGTGGTCGAATCTTGGCTCAGGCCAACCCCGGCTACCAACAAGGAATGTATGATGTTCTACCTATTATACGTACCTGACTTGTGATATCATCTGACTATGAACCGTTAACCCTAATCTGAATAAGGGCATAAAATTATACATTAGTATAATTTTATTTTGCATGAACTTACATGCAACTACATGACTAATATACTATCAATTTTAAATGATGTAATTAGTTCATGTTAGTCTTTATTTCTTATTAAATTTTCAGCAATTCTAATGATAATTAATTATTAATTATCCCCATCTAAATCCCCATTATCTAATTAATAATTCAATTATTAACATATCCCATACTTTAGTCTTTTATATTTACCTTACATTCTAACTCAACCGCATCGAGATCTCCTATATTGACCTGGTTACTATCCCACTTTAACAATTCATTTAACGACCCCAAAGCTCCCAGCTTTATTGTAATCAACCAGAAAAATCTAGTATTTTCAGCATGCATGGCGACCAACCAGTAATGTGGCGGCCTCCATTTGCTGCTATGGCGTCACCAAATTGGCCACCACATGGCAACCCTCAACCAGTCCTTGGTGACCGCATCCTGGCCACCCAAACAGCAACCCCGACCAGACCCATGGCGACTATTCTAGTCAGCCACATAAACAGCACCCGACCAGCCCGTCTTCTTTTCCTTCCACCCAATCTCAGACCCCATCTTCTATCTACCCCACTAATCTAATTGGAAAAGCATCAAAGATCCAACCTTTATCTGCTGCTGTCTCATGGAACTCGGACTACACCCTACATGGGGACCTTAATTTCACCATTCATGGTGGCCGACCAGCAGCCATGGCGACCATGTCCTGCCCCATCAAGGTGACGACCAGCACCACCCCAAGTGACGACCAGTCTGCCCTTTCCATGGCGGATCCACGTCTGGCCAGCAACACCACCCAATCAACACCAACCTGGTCTCCCTACACTTCTGATTTACATCTCTCCCTACCGGTCTGACTCGGCCACCCAAGGCGACTCCGTCCGGCCAGCAGCACCTGCTGGGAACACTCCCTACTTCCAGCACGTCAACCCTACTCACAAGGATGGAGGATGGTGTTGTTGCTGCTGCTAAAACAACAGGACGTCCTCCTGGTTTTCTTCTTCCCTTGTTGATTTCTCATTTGATTCTTATGTTTAACATGTTTATGATTTATGCAACATGTGTATGCATGCAACAAAAGAAAAAGAAAGGAAAAGGAATTACCCGAGCGAAGGAGGAAAGCCAGCATCAGTCCAAGGAGGAGAAAGATGTAGAAGACGCCCTCCCCTTCTCCTTTTACAAAGAATGAAATGACAGCTAGGGTTTGTGGAAACACCCTTTCACCGCAATTCCTTTAATCGGGTAATTGGGTAATCAATACGGTTCACTTAACCCCTTAAACGGGTACATGGTGTGATTCACTTAAATGGTTAGATGGATAAATAATGTGGTCGACTTGACCGATTCAAGTAGAATCGTCCGGTTAGAAATTACATCTCAATTAACCGGGTAATTCATACCTAACCAGCTAACAAAATTTTTTGCCCACATCGATTCATCCGCGTCGAACGTTATTATTATTATTATTTATATATATTTTTTCCGGGTCTTCACATGAATCGCTAAGTTGTGCATTATTTGGTAATTAGATCTTTTGGCTTCCAAATGAGGTTTACCTATATTTAGATTCTGGGTCTTGTTCACTCACTCCTTCCTACATCCTTTCAAACTCATTTCCTCTGTCCTTAAAACCTATTGGCTTCACCGTTTGCAATTGATATTTTAAGTGTGTTGGTTTTCATTTGTTTGCTTTGTACTTTTCTTTGCTCAGTTTTTTAAGAACTTTGAGGAGAAAATATGAGTGGGAAAAGATAATTGTGTTAGGACATTGAATGACATCTTTATTAGTGTAAACATGTGGGGATGAGTGTGGATTTTATTTTTTCAAAGACTTCTTTCCAGGTTTCACTATATTAAGAAATGAAAGTAATTAGGCTCCAACGGAAAATAAGTTCATTGTTCAAAGTCATACACAAGCAGTTTGCTCGTATGAATGAGCAATTCAACGATATCCAAGATCATTTGGATGAGAATGACTAGAGATATGCTAACTTGTAACAAGGCATTGTGCCTCAAGGAAGAAGACCTAACTGGAGACCACCCATTCCTCCTCCAGATGCCTACGAAGAAGAATTAGAGGATTTTAATGACGAAGCTTCTAATGTCACTTTGAGGAGAGACAGAGCTCCTAGACTAGCAAGACAAAGACATCAATGACTTGTGCGTCAAGAAAGGAAGGTGGTAGATCATAACACGGGCTTAATAAAGCTTACTATTCCACCCTTTCAAGGCAAAAATAATCCTGACACTTACATTGAATGGGAAAAAATAATGGAACTTATTTTTGATTGTCATAAGTATTCAAATGAAAAGAAGAATAAACTTGATGTTGTTGCATTCACTGATTATGCTACTTCTTGGTGAGATCAATTGGTTCTTACTAGGAGAAGAAACAATGAACTTCCCAATTAGCAATTGAGAAAATATGAAAGTTGTTATGAAGCGAAGGTTTGTTCCCTCTCATTATTATATGGACTTATATCTGAAGTTGCAAAGTCTTGAACAAGGATCCAAATCTGTGGAGTACCATAAAGAAATGAAGATTGCCATGATCAAAGCCAACATTGTGGAAGATAGGGAGGCAACCATGACTCGCTTCATTTGTGGTCTCATTCTAGAGATTGCCTATGTTGTTGAATTACAATATTATGTGAAGGTTGGAGATGTAGTTCACATGGCTATAAAGGTTGAAAGACAACTCAAGAAAAGTGGTAGATCATCTAAACAACCATATGACTCTAGTTACTCGTCGAAGAACAAGTGGAACTCTACTCCCAAACCAGAAGAAAAGACATCTTCCAAAGCCAAACAGGAGAAGTCTGTTGTCAAGACCCAATCTGATAAAGGTGAATCTTCTACCCTAACTCAATGAAATCGAGATATTAAGTGTTTTAATTTTTTGGCTTTTGACATATTGCTTCTCAATGTCCAAACAAGAGAACTATGATCTTGTTAGAAAGTGGCAAAATTACATCTAAACATGAAAGTGATTCTGATTCAATGCCACCACTTGAGGATGCTAGTGACACAGAGCATGTTGTTGTTGGTTAGACCTTAGTTACTCCATGTCCAAGTTCATGATGGCAAAGATGAATATATTAGCATGACAATATCTTCTACACCTGCTGTCATGTTAAGGATTGAGTTTGTGGTGTTATCATATATGACGGAAGTTGTGTCAATGTTTCAGCAAGCTGATGAATGACAAGCTTGGCTTGAAGACACAAAAGTATACCCTCGTCCTTATTGTCTCTGAATGAGTGTGGGGAAATGCGAGTGACAAAACAGGTACATGCATCATTATTTAGTTGAAAATACTTTGATGAAATACTTTGTGATGGAGCCCTTGTGCAGGCTAGCCACATATTGCTTGGGAGACCACGACAATTTGATAGGCGTACTATTCATGATGGCTATAAGAACTGGTATAGCTTTATTAAGGATGGCTAAAATATTACTTTGGCTCCATTCCCACCTCATCAAGTATTTGAAGAACAAAATCCAATCGAGAAGTCCATTATTGCAAGTTCAAAGCAAAATGAGAGTGAGAGTTCCAAAGAAATTGAGAGAAAAGAAACTGAATTGAGGACTGAAAAAGAAATGAGTGAATAAAACAGAGAAAAGAATTAAGCCTCAAAGAATAAGATAAATTGTGTTACAAAAGAAAGAGATTGAAAGTGCTATTAAAATAGAGAGACAAGTGATGTTGATTCTATACAAGGAGGCTTATTTTTCACTAACTAACCTTACCAATCCTTTCCCAAGTGTTGCAATTTCTCTTTTGCAAGGATATGGAGACGTTTTCCCGGAACAAATGTCACCTGGATTATCACCAATAAGGGAGATTGAACATTAAATTGATTTAATTCATGAAGCAACAATTTCTAATCGACCAGCATATTAAAGTAGTCCAGAAGAAACTAAAGAACTTCAAAAGCAAGTTGAAGAGCTATTTAGCCAAAGGACATATAAGAGAAAAGATGAGCCCATGTGTGTTGATTGTTGTGCAGTAAAAAAAATCACGGTAAAGTATTGACATCCCATACCTCGTTTAGATGACATGTTAGATGAGTTTGATGGTTCCACCCTCTTTTCAAAATTTGATTTAAAAAGTCGTTACCATCAAATTCATATGAAGAAGGCAATAAATGGAAAACAACATTTAAAAGAAAACATGGTTTACATGAGTAGTTAATACTGCCCTTTGGGTTAACTAATGCACCATGTACTTTTATGCGTTTGATGAATCATGTTTTGAGACATTATATAGGAAAATTTGTTGTGTTTACTTTGATGATATCTTAACTTACAGTAAGAGCTTAAATAACTATATTGAACATTTGACCTTTGTTCTTGCAGCTTTGACATAAAACCCCATTTTTTGGGTTAGGGTTTTACCCGATTTTAGTTTTTCCCTACTCGGGTTAGTATTAAGTCGGTTCGAGCGAACTCGAGCCGACTCGAGCCAGCTCGAACCAGACTAATTTTTAAAATATAAGTATGGGCCCTAGATGGCCATATGAGCATGGTATTCAGGTTGAATATTGTAAAACCCCAATTTCAGCTTATGGTTTTACCCAATTTTAGTTTTATCTAGTTTGGGTAATTTTGAGTCAGTTCAAGTGAGTTCGGCCAAACTAGTTTTCAGATTATGAGAATGGGCCCAGATGGCTATATGAGCATGTTATAGTGGCTGAATATGCCCGGCATGTAGATGAGAAGACCATAAGTTATCACTGTATACTGAGGTATACAAATTTGTTTATATATGTTAGCCAAGATTTTCGGCTTAGATCTAAGTGGTTGCAGCGTTTAGTATTCGTTTAGGATTTTTAGAGAATCTCATTGTATGCATCACATGGATTTTAGCCATTGGATTGTGTCCTGCTGGCCTAGTTCGATTGTGCAGAGGGTTTTGAGGCCCATTTACCCTTCTTGCCTTGATTCCTGCCTATAGACTCAACTTCACGACTCGAGTCTATTTCGAGTTCAGACGGTCTCGATCCAAGCTTTTCTTCTATGTATATATTACATACACCCATAGGTGGACTGCACTAGGCCACCACTGAGTTGTCAGACGCTCAGATCGTACCACGTGACAAAATCTGAGCCGTCCACTCAAACTTGGCATCCTGTATTTGAACTCTTGAGATTTCCCACATTTCAAAGCTTCGCACCCTTTAGCACCGTCACCACTACGGCTCGCCGCATTGGTACGGCCGTGACCATCTCGTGGTCGGCTACCAGACCGTACCCATCATCGCCACTGAAATCAGTGTTTTCAAACTTGTTATTCGCTGCCACAGCCACGCTTTCGGGCCATTTTCCGATGCCGGTGAGTGTCCTTTGAGGAAGCCAACCACCCCCACAGCTTCCCCTCCCCGAGATCTACATTTTCAGGCCACCCACGACCATCACTGCGGCCACGATCTCCGCCGGTGGCATTGCCACACCCGGCAGTGATCCACTCCTTTTCTTGCCATTTTCCAGTTGACCAACAACCATACACCACTGGCTGTCACCATTATCATGCTCCCTGTCCTCCTTTCTTTCGATCGTGACTGACAGCAGCCTCTGCCACACCGCTGTGGTTGTATTCTGACAACGGGCACCAACGTCCCCGGTCAGGCCTGCTTACCTGCGTCCCGCTTGTGTCAGCGTCCGCCCGCCCCCAACTGCGTCTGTCAACCTGTGTTCGCATCTGCCTGGCCATATTCGAGTCCACTAACCCATGCCAGTGATCATGTTGGCTAATGTTTTTATATAGGTCTTGCAATCTTGACTCGACTCTTGTGGCATGGCAGGGCTGGTAGACGACGATTGATGGCGGCCAGAGGTGGTCGGTAGTGGCGGCGGCTGGAGCGCACCTGGAGTCGGGAACAGAGCTCGCCGGGAAGTTGAAGAAGAAGAAGAAGGGCGGTGGCAATTCTGTAAATACTAGTTGACTCGATACCGACTCGAGTTAAAAATAATACAAACATGTAATAAATATTTAAAAATAATTATTTTAACAGGTTATAGGGTAAAGTTACTAAACTAATTAGTTATTGGACGAAGTCGATATGGACATAAGTAATAAAAAAAAATGTTAATGTGAAACTGTCGATAATTAATCGACGTAATAAAAGCGATTAAATTAAATCGGATGGTTATAAGTGATTAATAAATAAAGATGTTACCTTAACCATATTAAATTTAATATTAGGTAAATAACGTGATTATTTTAATAACAAGTCAGTAATGTAAAAAATGAGTTATTAAATTATAGTCAGGGAGCATCACTCGCGTCGAACCTAAATAGCATAATGGAAATAAATAAAGTTCGAAACTTTATAAAGTCAAATAATTTAAAATAATTATATTAATAATATTTATAAATTAAAATAATACAAATTAGTTTAAATAATTTAATTGAACAACTTAATTAATTAAATTGCTGTAAGTAATACTAGCGATTAAAAAAGATTATAACCGAAGGAAAATATACTAATAATAGTAATTAAATATTTGGGTATAAGTTGAAAATTATTTTATTTTTGTTAGGTGTTAATTATGATCTAGATTATTAATGTAAAGTAGGATTTAAATGATTACGCCACATGAATAGTTTAATATTTAATATTTTAAAATTTAATTGTAATATATATTAGTCATTTAGTTGCATGCATTTCTACTTGAATAATTTTATGTCCTCGTTTAGATTAGGATCATTGGTCCCAGTTGTAAATTCGAAATATCCAGGTCCGTAAAATTATTTAAAATATTGTATTTTCCCTTGTGGATAACCTAGTCAGCCTGAACCCAGATTCTACCACCATGTACTGAGTGCAACCGGGGTTAAGGAATTGACTCAGTCTGACACGGGCTGTGAGATCCCTCAACTTAGTCCCATATCTAATACCTACTGGGAGAAGATCCTATTTATAAGTGGGAATGCACTATAGATCTTTAACTTTCGGGGTACCCATTTTAAAGAAATGACTTGGCCCATTACGTTGCACTTTGGGCTTGGTCGTTACAAATGGTATTAGAGCCGACCTAGTTCCGTCTTAGACAGTGGGATAGACTAAGGACATTGGCTAGGCTGTCGGTCACGGGCCAAAAAAGGTTGTGGGCTGAGGTTAACAACGGGCCAAGAATAGAAACGTTGGCTAGGCTGCCGGTCACCGGCCAGAAAGGACGTGGGTTGGGGCTAGCAACGGGCCAAGAATAGGCATTTCGGGGATGAAATTTCTTAAGGTGGGTGGATTGTGAGATCCCTCAACTTAGTCCCACATCTAATACCTACTGGGAGAAGATCCTGTTTATAAGTGGGAATGGACTATAGATCTTTAACTTCCGAGGTACCCATTTTAAAGAAATGACTTAGCCCATTACGTTGCACTTTGGGCTGGGTCGTTACACGGGCTATGCCCTTCATAATCAAATAATAGACATGATGGAATGACCCATCAGCCAATAAATTGGACATGACAGATTAGACTCGCCTGCCAATTACGGACATGGTGGATTGGACCCACCAGCCGATAACGGACATGGCAGATTGGACTCGCAAGCCGGTAATAGACATGATGGACTAACCCATCAGCCAGTAAATTGGACATGGCCGATTGGACTCGCCAGCCAATTACATACATGGTGGACTGACCCATCAGCCAATAGATGGACATGGTGGACTGACCCATCAGCTACTTAATAGACAGGGTGGATTGGACTCACCAGCAGATAATAGACATGGCGGAATGGACTCGCCAGCTGGTAACGTACATGATGGACTAATCCATCACCCAATAGATGGACATGGTGGACTGACCCATCAGCCAACTAATGGACATGGTGGATTGAACCATCAGCTAATAAATGGTCATGTTGGAATGGTCACAAGTGCCAATATTATAGATAATGATAGGGAGTTTATGGACTTGTTTTATTTAATTATACGGCTTAGTGGTTAATCACTAACGAGGAATTGCCTCCGTAGGTTAGCAGCTGGACCTAGAGATTAAGAGGCGACAGGGTGCTTTTCTACCAACGCAGGTGGTGAACGGTTAATAAGCGAACTTCTCTTCTTACTTTTCTTGTGTTATAAATGTGGCTATGGGAATCGGTCCAAGACTGTGGGATAATTACTTTATGCATTGTCATTTGAAAATAAGTTCTTTTGAGTTAGAAATGCTAGACTTATTTTCTTCATATTATTCATGTAACCTTTTTAAGTAACAGCTGGTCCGGTTAGGATTGGTTGTTATAGGGTTGGGTTTTGTTAAATTTTGAGTAACAGCCTGCCAGCAAGGCCCACAATATCGTGAAAAATGGTGGGTCGTTACACGAGAGCAGGTTTGGGAGTTAGCGCGGCAAGATACCGAGTATAAGAAGATGGTTGATCGGATCAGGGAGGGTCTGGTTCGAAAATATTGGCTTGACGATGGAATCATCTACGCAAGTGGGGGTCGTTTGTACATCCCTACTGGTAGATTGAGATGGAAGCTTATGGAGGAGTCCCATGACACCCAGTGGGCAGGACATCCGGGGGTGGACCGGATGTGTGCACTCATGTCACGAGTGTACTATTGGCCGAAGATGGAGGCTGATATCGAAGCTTTCGTGAAGTCTTGTTTAGTGTGTCAACAAGACAAGGTGGAGAGAAGACTAGAGGCAGGCTTGCTACAGCCTCTACCCACACCGACGAGACCGTGGAGTTCGGTTTCAATTGATTTTATAACGGGGTTTCCTAAGGTACGGGGAATGTCTTCTGTGATGGTGGTAGTAGATCGGTTCTCCAAGTATGCCGTATTTTCTGCAGCACCACAGGCATGTCCAGCCGAGATTGCTGCGGGTTTGTTCTTCAAGAACGTGGTCAAGCACTTTGGCATGCCGGCAGACATTGTGAGCGACCGAGACTCCAGATTCACGGGACGATTCTGGACGTGTTTATTCGGATTGCTAGGGAGCAAACTGAATTTCTCTACAGCCAATCATCCTCAGTCTGACGGACAGACTGAGAGGACGAATGCGGTACTAGAGGAGTACTTGAGGCATTTCGTCACAGCCAGCCAGACGAACTGGTTGGAACTTCTTGACGCGGCGCAGTTTTCTTATAATCTGCATCGTTCTTCAGCAACGGGGCTGAGTCCATTTGAGGTGGCGACTGGCTATCAACCTCTCACACCACAGGAGGTTGCCCAACAAGGACGGGGGATCAAGTGTCCAGCGGCGTACAGATTTGCGAGAGAAAGGCAAGACCTGTACGAGGATGCGGTAGATTCATTAGCCAAGGCAACGCGGAGAATGAAGAAATACGCGGACCGTGCAGGGTTGTCAAACAACTGGTATGTGAGCCTTGACCCTAAAGGCAAACGTTGACTACCCCGGTAGTCCCCCTTGAAGTTCCAGACCGCCCCTCGGCCTGACTGCAGTAGCCCCAAGGCATCCCCTTGCTCGGCCAAGTTTCTCTCCTCCACCAAGATCACTCACAGACTCATCACATGTTGTTCTCCTCTTGTCTGATCTTTACATTAGGATGGCACCTCCTTATATTGACATCCCGGCCTTAATCCTCACCATTGAAGTCTTGATCAACGGCTCCCATCCTCTAAGCCTTGTCATCGACCCCTTGGTGTTCCAGCAGAATTACCAGAAAGACCCACCCTTGGGTGTGGCACAAATGCCTCATCAACTTCCTGGATGTGGCACAGTCGCCTGGCTCGACCCAGCAACCCCAATACCGAACCCTGGTCCGTCTGTTCCACAGCACCCATGCGCGTGCACGATAACCCCTACCGCACCTTGGCTAGGTCACTCGCACACCTGCGCACCCGTGATTACTGCATGTCGCATGGTAGTACCCGGCCCTGGCGCCTAGCACGCTCGGTCACTCACACCCTACGCATCCGGAATCCGCAACTTCTATCCGCACATGATGCTCGGTAGAATGTCCCGGCTGCGCCTGACCCATCATGCACCTAGAACCTGTACCACGCTCACTACACGGTAGCGGTGCTCGGTACTCGTTACCGATCATGTCCGCTACCCAACTGCTATCGGTACTGCCCGATATCTCGCCCGGTACAGCAAATCGTTCGATAGACCCCATGCACCACGATGCACTTCACACTAACACGGGAATATGCTCGGTAGATTGTTCACCACTCGGATAGCACCCTACCCGACTTGGACGCAAGAATCCTAGGAACAACTGCCAAACCCTAGCTCTCGACCGTCCCACGATCTAAACCCCGTAACACTAGCCAACGTCCCTAGTCCAGCCCACCATCTAACACGGAACCAGGTTGCTCCGATACCACCTGTAACGACCGGGCCTAAAGTTCAACGTAATGGGCCTAAGTCATTTTTAAAATGGTTAACCCAAGTTAAAGATCTATAATCTATTCTCACTTATAAAGTTCTTCAAATAGGTATTAGATGTGGGACTAAGTTGAGGGATCTCACAATATGGTTCTGTGTTACATGGTGGGCTAGACTAGGGACATTGGCTAGGCTACCGGTCATGGGCCAGAAAAGTCGTCGACTGGGGCTAGCAATGGCTGGACTAGGGACGTTGGTTAGGCTGCCAGTCACGGGCCAGAAAGGTCATGAGCTGGGGCTAGTAACAGGCTAAGTATAGGCATTTCGGGGACGAAATTTCCTAAGGTAGGTGGATTGTGAGATCCCTCAACTTAGTCCCACATCTAATACCTACTGGGAGAAGATCATGTTTATAAGTGGGAATGGACTATAGATATTTAACTTGAGTTAACCATTTTAAAAAAATGACTTAGGCCCATTACGTTGCACTCTGGGCTGGGTAATTATATCCTTGTGTGGAATGAGTAACAGCTTTCAATGGACAATATTTTTCTGAGTCTATTGTCCAGAAGAAAGCACTGGAATTTGCCACTCTAACTCAGAGGAATAATTCAGTCCAAGAGTATGCAAAAAACTTCTTGCAAATGGAGAGATTTGCACCTGGGAGTCTGACAACTAACTGCCCGGGCCAGAGCAGACAAATTATTCTGGGGGTTGAAGCCAGAATTGAGGAGTAGCGTTCCTACGGTGCCAAGAGGCACTATAACCAAAGTGATTGAGGCCGCCACTACTCATGAGTTGGTGTACGACTATGTCCGTGCACAGAAATAAGGGAAGGCTACTATGCAACATAAGAATGCCAACCAGGGTAGTAGCAAAAACTGGTCTGCAGAACACCAGCAGCGAACTATCAATGGAATTTCAATGGGAACCGCAAAAGGAAGTTTCAAGAAATTCTGTATCGACTATGTAAAAATTGCAACAAGATACATTCGGGGCCATGCAGTGAGCCCCGTTGGTGCTATAACTGCAGAAGAAAGGGACACCTACCAAACGAGTGTCATCAGCCCTTGAAGTAACAACCGGAGAAACCTGAAAAGGAGAAGACACCAGTTCTTAATCACTACCCAGCACCTGCAAAATCGGTGGACAAAGGGAAGGAAAAATTTTTTGCAGTCAAAATCGAGGACACTGAGAACGAGGACCACACAATTCGGGGTAAAATTCTGATTCAAAATGTTAGTGTGGATGTTTTATTTGACTCGGGGTGTACAAATTTGTTCCTATCATCCGATTAGTTAAGAGTTTAGGACTCCAAACGTCTACATTACCCAAGACTTATAAGGTCACTACTGCAACGGGGAGACGGGGAAGTCACAACATTAGGAGTGACTAACCTATCCTTGGATATACAAGGGAAACCCTATGTATGGAATTTCATTGTCTATGGGATAATAGGCTTTGATGTACTGTTGGAAATGGACTGGTTGTCTGCACACCTCAGGCTTTTCTCGATTGTAAAGGGAGGAGAGTATTGACAAAACCTTGTAATTGTGGAGATGGGGGTCATTTTCGAAGGGTCATGGAATGATCCCATCCTTATGTGTTGTGTCGGTTAGTGAGGCAACTGAGTGGTTTGGTGAGGGTTGTAAAGCGTTTTCGGCAACTCCTAGAGGAGTCTTGAGCCCAAATCCAAAGAGTTGTCCATGATTCCGGTGGTAGCAAAATTTCTGGATGTGTTTCCAGGTGAACTTCCAGGTTACCTCCTAAGCTGGCAGTGGAGTTTGTCATTGACCTAGCACCTGGAGTATCAACAATTTCTAAAGCACCATACCGCGTGGCTCCAGCGGAACTCAAGAAGTTAAAGAGTCAATTAGAAGAGGTGTTGCGGGCAGGCTTCATCCGAGCAAGTACTTCACCCTAGGAAGCCCCTGTTCTTTTCGTAAAGAAGAAGGATGGCTCACTTCGATGCTGCGTATTGACTATCGCCAGCTCACTTTTTCCTCATAAAAAGGCTATTGCCAGGGTGTGTGAGGCACTGGCACTAGAGTTGGCAGTGAGAGCTTACCCACAAATGGGGTATAACAATCACCTGAGTGTAGTGATAGCCTCCCCATAAGAAGGTTACGCCAGGGTGTGCAAGGCACTGGCACTAGAGTTGCACTGAGAGTTTCCCTGTAAACATGGCGTAGCAATCACCTGAGTGCAGTGATAGTTTCCGCCAAAAAGTGCTAACGGTAGGGCGTGCGAGGCACTGGCACTAGAGACGGTAGTGGTATCCTCCCCCACAAACGGGTACGGCCGGGGTGTGAAGATCACAACGGATACCTCCTCCGCATTGTTTTGGAGTATAGCAGAATCGCTCCGCCGCATATTAAAATAAACATAAGGAAATAGTGGAATGTGCTTGATTTGTTTTATCTATTATACTACTTAGTGTTATAATCACTAACGCAGAATGGCCTCCGCACGTGTGCATATACAAAATTAGGTGATTGACAACTAGGGCATGGAGCAAAATAAATATGAGGACTCCTTTTTTATTTATTTAAGAAATAAGTGTGGCTACTAGGAAAACAGTCTAAGACTGTGGGATCTTTATATATGTTTTTGTTAGCAAAAATGTTAGATATATATTGCTTAATTGCGAGTATAAGTGAGAATGGACTATGGATCTTTAAGTTGGGTGAACTATTTTAATGAAATGACTTAGGCCCATTGCTTTCCACTTTGGGCTGGGTCGTTACAGGTAGTATCAGAGTAAAGTTTCCCAAAAGCTCACATCTTATGACTCAAGTACCTTATTGAAGAGTCCAATATTTATCTTTCTCCAATGTGGTATGTCATTAGGAATTAGTGGACTCACTAACAAACCGAAGTAATCATTGAAAAAAAAATTAACGAACCATAACGGAATAAATTTTAGATGGTAGGCACCTGAAGGAAGTCGAGCCAAGCTGCGTAGTCGAACACGAACATGGAGAGTGTGTTAGGCCAAATTTTGACGGCCATACATGGACTTGCGCAGGCTTCAGATAATACTAGTTCTGTGATTCAGAACATAGCGTAGCGACTATCAGGATTGGTAACAGGGAATGGAGCTCAAAATTTGGCTGCGGGTCCTAGTAGTGTCCCAAATGGGGATCAGGGGGAGCGCCCAAGAGTGGGTAGGGATAGCTGACCCGGGCGAGCGAGGGAACTTTCAAACCCAGTGCCACTGGTAGTCCGACAAGTGGTACTGCCAGTTGGGGATGACAGTGATCGATACACTATAGAGAAATTCCGGAGGAATGGAGCTAAGGTGACATGCATGCTTCAGCAGGAAGCATTCTATTGGTGGAAATCCATGGAGAAGACTGTGTTCCATCAACGGAAGATTTCGTCCATTGAGAGCTTCCCTACAAACGGAGCATAGCAATCACCTGAGTGTAGTGATAGCCTACCCATAAAAAGGCTACGGCCGGGTTGTGCAAGGCGCTGGCACTGGAGTGCAGTGATAGCCTCCATATAAAAAGGCTATGGCTGGGGTGTGTGAGGCACTGGCACTAGAATTGGTAGTGAGAGCTTCCCCACAAATGGGGTGTAGCAATTACCTGAGTGCAGTGATAGCATCCCCACAAAAAGGCTACAGACAAGGCGTGCGAGGCACTGGCACTGGAGACGGTAGTGGTAGCCTCCCCACAAAAGGGCTACGGCCGGGGTGTACGACTATGTCCGTGCACAGAAACAAGGGAAGGCTACTATGCAACATATGAATGCCAACTAGGGTAGTAGCAAAAACAGGATTGCAGAACACCATCTTAGGAAGTTGAGGGATCTCACAATCCACCAAACATAGGAAATTTCGTCCCTAAAATACCAATACTTGGCCAGTTGCTAGCCCCAGCCCACGACCTTTCTATGCCGTGACCAGCAGCTTAGCTGTCACAGGGGTCAACTTAGGGGTTATATTTTTCTCCCTAACTGCCTTTGTGCAGCGTGTTTCCCTCTCTGGAAACACCAGCCTACACCACCTCCGCACACACCAATGTGCTATGGTGTCCCAACCTCTATTCCACTAGTATGAATACAGGATATACAAGTGATCTACTACCCTAGACTACTTGCCGGTCGTGGACATGCAAACCCCACGACCGTGCCTCTCGACCCTCACTCGACAGGACTTCACCCAACCCTCGGTTCACCGCGCAGGGTTGCCGAACAACTGGTATGTGAGCCTTGACCCTAAAGGCGGACGTCGACTACCCCGGTAGTCCCCCTTGAAGTTCCAGACCGCCCCTCGGCCTGACTGCAGTAACCCCAAGGCATCCCCTTGCCCGGCCAAGTTTCTCTCCTCCACTGAGATCACTCACACACTCTTCACATGTTGTTCTCCGTCATTGATCTGATCTCTCACCACAAGTGATGGCACCTCCTTATATAGACATTGGCTGGACAAAAGGGGCACATCACCTTGCTGGATCCTGGCCATCCAATCCCTGATCAATGGCTCAGCATGCTCAATACCAGCAGTCACCTTAGTGATGTTCCAGCACTGCCCTTCACCGTTGATCACCTCATCCACGGTCCAGGATGATCTGCCGACATCACCACAACTCTTGGAGTTCCAGCACATTTACTGGAAAGCCCATGGTGCACTCTAGCCTGCTGGTCGACCCTCATGGTTCACCCCGGCTAGACCTGGTACCGATCCTGCACACAGCAGGCTCCAGACCGCTCAGCACACAGCACCGGCTCCAAACTCACTCGGACCCGGGTGCCCGCACATCAATCTCCACACCAGGTTAAGTCTTGCCCGGTATTTTGATCGAACAATCAGCTGGCACGCGCGGTG
This sequence comes from Piper betle, assembly GCA_033002965.1. Classification (NCBI taxonomy): domain Eukaryota; kingdom Viridiplantae; phylum Streptophyta; class Magnoliopsida; order Piperales; family Piperaceae; genus Piper; species Piper betle. The sequence goes on along the minus strand of JAURVB010013759.1, from coordinate 17,701 downwards.
GTGCTCGCTCGACACGCACAACTGGTTCCCAGCATCCTGCTTAGTCCCCACATGCTACTGCTGCCCACATGCTTGGCCATGGTGCACGGTCACCTGCACGCTCCCGCACCCGGTACTGCTCCTGCCACTGCACGACCTCGCATGCGCCTGGTTCCCTACAGCTTGGTACCCGGTAGTGGCCTGTTCGCCCACTACACCCGCCATTGGCACACGACATTGTGACCGGTCATTGTCCCGGCACACATGCACGCCCGATAGACGCTGCACCCGTCGGTTCCCCAACTGGTACTCCAACATGATGCATGGCTCCGGTAGGTTGTTCCACCACACGAATAACACCGGCTATCCGCCTTTGACATGGGATTCGCTAGGGACAACCGCCAAACCCTAGCTCTCGACCGTCCCACAAGCTAAGCCTGTAATAGTTCTCCCCCACCAATGAGACCCGATGTCCTCATCGGAGGTTTGAGTCCTGACCTTTGTCTGATGTGCGTCACTACTCCAACGGTTGCCTGGAACCCGGCCATTCCAGAATTGGCTCCGATGATCACAGCTCTTATCACACCAAAAAGCTGTAAGGTATGGCACCGACCAAACCTATTCAAAGATGACCCTACATGGCGCAAACCATGTACAAACTTCCCGTAATTGGCCAAACTCCTAGGAAGTTCTTCCTTCTAGTCACCCCTGTTGGCGTCCACTCGGCAATGGAATCCGCCTGATTCCTCACTCGCACCTTACTCGGCCAATTCTAGGGAAGCTCAACTCCCCTAATCACGAACTCACACGGCTCTTCGCACAGAGAATGCTCCTTGAGCCCTGCATCGGGTTGACCCTCGTGATCCACTCATCACTTCCCGACATCAGGTCCGACTCCAAGGAACTGGGTACTTCTTCCACATGGTCACCTCCTGTAACCCATGGTGCATGACGGCTGAATTTTCCCCCATCCAGGAACCACATCTGGATCTGTGTGAGTTCGTCCGGCACCACACTCTAGTGAGCCATCGCTGGTACCCTCCCTGGCACCAACTCGATCTCGTGAACGATCATCCTCTCGGGAGACCCCTTTGGCAACTCGATAGACTCCGCATCAACCAACAAATCCGGTACCTCCACCACCTGGTCCGGCTGGATCATCACCATTCCCGCAAGGTCAGTCAAGTCCCTTGTGCACTCTTGAGTCACCTGCATTGCCTGACAGATGCTCCTCCCTGACAGTGCTATACTTCACCCTGGAAGATCCTCTCTGCCCACGAACAAAACATGCACCCGCTTCATTCGCGATCAGTATACCTTCCAGCTGTGGGAACACTCTCACTCCAGCAGAACGCATGAAAGGATTCCCGAGTATCAAATCAAAATCATCGAGTTCGATGACCATCAAATCAACTCGCCCTTCAAACTCCCCCAGGCAAATTCCAACATTTCTGGCTATACCTTGCACGTGTCTCGCCTGTGAGTTCACTGCCTTCACCTTGCTGGTCACGATCCCAGTCTTCAACCCTAGTTCCAACGCCATCCCATTGGAAACAAAGTTGTGCGTAGCACTAGTGTCTACTAAGGCTGAAACTGCTCTCCCATTCACTACACATGGAACGTATATCAGGCCAGCTCCTTCCGAACCTGAGCGTTCAGCTTGCAACAACCCCGAGTATCTGAAGGGTAGATGCTCAGGCAAGAGGCTCCTCCCCTTGGTCCTGGTCTGCATCCGCTACCAAGGCATTCACCTTGCCTCGGTTCGGGCACACCTTTGCCCAATACGGACCCGCACACAGAAAGCACCCGGATGCTGGAACACCTGGCCCATGATCCCAGCTGCCCAACGCAACGCATGGCCCCCTCTTTGGCCAGAATGGTCTTCTGCCCTCCCGTTGGCTGCCTCGGCCGCCCATGGTCATCTTGCCCTGGGTATCCACCTTAACACCCGTCTGCAGCTGCAAGTTCACCAAGGCGTCGGCTGCCACCAAAGCTGCAGTCAAATCCTGGGCTTAGGGCTTTTTGTCGCCTCAGCTCCACCTGAGCCCAAGGCTGCAAACCAGAGATAAAGTTAAATAACTTATCTTCCTCCGTCATGTTTCTGATGTCGAGGAGACACGAGCTAAACTCCTTGGCATACTCCCTCACTGATCCGAACTGTCTCAACTGCTTGAGTTGGTCCCTTGCCACCCAGGTAGTGTTAGATGGCAAGAACTGCTCCCGAAGCTCCTCTTTTAAGGAATTCCAGGTCTCCGTTCGGGGTTGACCAGTACTCCGATCCTCCTCAGTGCGAGTTCGATACCACAACTTGGCATCCCCCGATAGAAACATGCTGGCCAAAGAAACCTGGCGCTCTTCGGGTATATTCGCAGCAACGAAGTACTCTTCAATATCTTAGATGAAGTTCTCTAGGTCCTTGGCTGACCTAGCTCCCTCGAACTTCTTTGGCTTGGGCACCTTAAGCCTTCCCGGGATCGAGCTTTCTTCAGCTGCCCGGTCAACCAAACTGGTTGAGGATATCTGGCGACAACCTGCTTCAACAGTGTGAGATCCCTTAACTTAGTCCCACATCTAATACCTACTGGAAGAAGATCTTATTTATAAGTGGGAATGGACTATAATATCTTTAACTTTCAGGGTGCCCATTTTAATGAAATGACTTAGCCCATTACGTTGTACTATGGGCTGGGTCGTTACAAATGGTATCAGAGCCAACCTGGTTCTGTATTAGATGGTAGGAGAATAGATATGTCAGAATGGACCTGATAGCCAAAAAAATGGATATGTCAGAATAGCCCTGAGAGCCAAAGATGGACATGTCAGAATGGACCTTGCAGCCTAAAATACTAAAATAGATATATCAGAATGGACCTGACAGCCCATTAAGTATAGAAATTTCGGGGACAAAATTTCTTAAGGTGGGTGGATTATAAGATCCCTCAACTTAGTCCCACATCTAATACCTACTGGGAGAAGATCTTGTTTATAAGTGGGAATGGACTATAGATCTTTAACTTTCGGGGTTCCAATTTTAAAGAAATGACTTAGCCCATTACGTTGCACTTTGGGCTGGATCGTTACAAACAGCGTTACATCTGTATTTAAAGCCCCAATGATATCCCGGAACTCCTCCAACAGTCACACCGACGTTGCTTCTTTGATACGGCTGGTCTCGGGTATGTCGCACACCCGAGAACCCAAGTCCTTCATCCTTTCTATTAAGGACTGTAGCTGCTCGAAGATGGTTTGCCCCTCGTCACTACTGGTAGGTCCTCCCACCAGCACTTCCAGCCGCGTCACACACTCATGTGTGTCCCTCTTGGTACCTACTTATTGGCAAAATGTGGAGGCTTTCCTCTGAAAGTAGAGACGTGCCTCGCAAGACCTTCGGCTCCAACCAAACTCTGAGCTCTAATACCTCTGTCACAGGGGTCAACTTAGGGGTTAAATTTTTCGCCCTATTTGCCTCCGTGCGGCGTGTTCCCCTCCCTGGAAACACCAGCCTACACCACCTCCGCACACACCAATGTGTTGTGGTGCACAGTGGCCTTGGACCACCCACTTCTGAATACTGGACGAACCCAGTCCCGGTACCGCGCCTAGCTACTAGCGCCACTAGTACCAGTATCAGGCTACCAGCGATTGTACCGAACACACACACCGATCACCAAGCCATAGTGACTACGCGTGCCACGTACCGGTCACTCACTCACCGGCACGACCAGATCTCGGAATCACCGATCTAGTCCTCGGTACCCAAACTCAACACAACACCACAATATTACGGGAACTTGTCCCAACCTCTATTCCACTAGTATGAATACAGGATATACAAGTGTTTACACCCTAGACTACTTGTCGGTCGTGGACACGCAAACCCCACAATCGTGCCTCTCGACCCTCACTCGACAGGACTTCACCCAACCCTCGGTTCACCGCACAGTGTTGTCGAGCAACTAGTATGTGAGCCTTGACCCTAAAGGCGGACGTCGACTACCCCGGCAGTCCCCATTGAAGTTCCAGACCGCCCCTTAGCCTGACTGCAGTAACCCCAAGGCATCCCCTTGCCCGGCTAAGTTTCTCTCCTCCACCGAGATCACTCACACACCCTTCACATGTTTTTCTCCTCTTGTCTGATCTCTACACAAGGATGACACCTCCTTATATAGACATTGGCTGGACAAAGGGGCACGTCACCTTACTAGATCATGGCCATCCAATCCCCGATCAATGGCTCAGTATGCTCAATACCAGCAGTCACCTTAGTGATGTTCCAGCACTGCCCTTCACCGTTGATCACCTCATCCACGGTCCAGGATGATCTGCCGACATCCCACAACTCTTGGAGTTCAAGCACATTTACTGGAAAGCCCATGGTGCACTCTAGCCTGCTGGTCGACCCTCATGGTTCCCCCGGCTAGACCTGGTACCAATCCTGCACACAGCAGGCATCAGAACGCTCAGCACACAGCACCAGCTCCAAACTCACTAGGACCCGGGTGCCCGGACATCAATCTCCACACCAAGTTAGTCTTGCCAGGTATTTTGATCAAACAATCGGCAGGCACACGCGGTGGTGCTCGCTCGACACACACAACTGGTTCCCAGCATCCTACTTAGTCCCCACACGCTACTGCTGCCCACATGCTCGGCCATGGTGCACAGCCACCTGCACGCTCCCGCACCTGGTACTGCTCCTGCCACGGCACGACCTCGCATGCACTGGCATAGCCCGTGTAACGACCCAGCCCAAAGTGCAACGAAATGGGCTAAGTCATTTCTTTAAAATGGGTACCTCGGAAGTTAAAGATCTATAGTCCATTCCCACTTATAAACAGGATCTTCTCCCAGTAGGTATTAGAGGTGGGACTAAGTTGAAGGATCTCACAATCCACCCACCTTATGAAATTTCGTCCCCGAAATGCCTATTATTGGCCCGTTGCTAGCCCCAGTCCACGTCCTTTTGGCCCATGACCGGCACCCTAGCCAACGTTTATAGTCTTGGCCCGTTGCTATCCCCAGCCTGCGACCTTTTTTTGGCCTGTGACCGGCAGCCTAGCCAACGTCCCTAGTCCATCCCACCATATAACACGGAACCAGGTCGGCTCTGATACCATTTGTAACGACCCAGCCCAAAGTGCAACGTAACGGGCTAAGTTATCTCTTTAAAATGGGTACCCCGAAAGTTAAATATCTATCGTCCATTCCCACTTATAAATAGGATCTTCTCCCAGTAGGTATTAGATGTGGGACTAAGTTCGAGGGATCTCACACCGGTAGCGGCCTGTTCGCCCGCTACACTCGCCATCGGCACACGACATTGTGACTAGTCATTGTCCCGGCACGCATGTATGCCCGATAGACTCTGCACCCGTCGGTTCCCCAACTGTACTCTAACATGATGCATGGCTCTGGTAAGTTAGTATAGGGATGGCACCATTTGAAACCTTATATGGTAGGCCTTGTAGATCTCCATCGTGCTGGCTGGAGTCTACCGAAGCAGTTATCGTCAGGCTAGAGATGGTGAGGGAAGCAACTAAAAAGGTGAAACTCATTCAACAAAGACATAAGGCAGCTCTAGATCGACAAAGAGTTATGCTGTTACTCAAAGGAAGGACCTAGAGTTCCAAGTTGGGGAGTTTGTGTGCCTAAAGACATCTCCTACGAAGGGGGTGATCAGATTTAAAATATTAGGGAAGTTAAAGCCAAGATTCATAGGACCGTTTCCAATCCTGGATCGAGTTGGGAATTATGCATATAGATTAGCATTGCCACCAAGCCTAGCTGGAGTACACAATGTTTTCCATGTGTCAATGCTAAAGAAGTATGTATGGGATGAGGATCATATCATCACAAATTTTGAAAACTTAGAGCTACAATCAAATTTAACCTACGAGGAAAAGCCGATCTGTATCCTGGCAAGAGAAATAAGACACTCAGGAACAAGGAAATTCCTTTGATAAAAGTATTGTGGAAAAGCAGGGGTCAAAAGAAGCTACATGGGAGACTGAAGAAGAAATGGCAAGGAAATACCCTAGCCTGTTTGTGGCATAAGAGTTTTATAATTGTAGCGGCAAGAACTGAGCCTGAAGAAATAAATAAAGTTAATCATAATTGTTATGTTGCCTGTTATGAGATTTGAGGGACGAAATATTTCCATGTTGGGGACATTGTAAAGACCCTGGAAAAAAATTAGTATATTCGACTCGGGCAGGGAAGGATCGAACGTTAGAGAATTATTATTAATTATATTATATTCTCTCCCGGTTAAGTCTACCCGGTTAAATATTTTATTCTTTACCCGATTACCCGATTAAAGGAATAAAATATGTGTGTTGGTGTGTTTCCACATACCCTAGCCGTCATTTCATTTTAAAAAGGACGTCCTCCACCCTAGCCTTCATTCGCATTCTCTTCTCCTCTTCCTTACTGGCGTGTCTTCTTCCTACTTAGGTATTCTTTCTATCTCCCTCTTCTTAATTTTATTGCGTACATATTTTAAGCTAATAATAAGCTTTATAATCGTGAGGATTAAAGTTTAAAATCAACAAGAAAGAAACTAAAACAGAAATTAAAGTTTAATTTGGCCAACGAGTCCCCTGTTTCGGTGAGATGGGTAAGCAGAGGCAAGGTTTTACCAGGAATCGGTGGCGACGATTGTTCTGACGCCGGAAGTTGATCCTACTCTCTTCGTCGATCAGTGTAGGGTCAATCTCATATGTGTGGGTGTCAGCCTGGGGTGGTAAATGGCCAAAAACAGAGGCGATGGCAATGGGAAAAGAAATCTGGTCGCCCTGGTTGGCGACGGGTTCTAATATGGCCTGGGAAGGTAGATAGGTGGTCGAGGGTATCGAGGCGACCACCCAATTGAGGCGGCGACTGGAGGGTGGCTAATGTCGAGAACAGGGGATGGCGCCGGGGAAGAATAAAAAGAAAATTACTTTCGGTGGCAAACTTGTAAATAATTCTTGACTTGACACAGCTCAAGTTAAATAATAATACCAACTCATAAATAACACCTGACTCGATACCGACTCGAGTTAAAAATAATTCGAACTCGTAATAAATCTTTAAAAATAATTATTTTAATGGGTTATGGGTTAGAGTTACTAAACTAATTAATTATTTGACGAAGTCGACATAGACATAAGTAATAAAAATACCGTAATGATAAACGATCAATATTTAATCGGCATAATACAAACGATTAAATTAAATCGGATGGTTATAAGTGATTAATAAAATATATATTTTACCTTTACCTTATTAAATTTAATATTAGGTAAATAAAGTGATTATTTTAATAACGAGTAAGTAATATAGAAAATGGGTTATTAAATTATAGTCGGGTAGCAATCAGTATCGCCAAACCTAACGAGAATAATAAAAATAAATAAAGTTCGAAACTTTATTTAGTTGAATAATTGTATTAATAATATTTTTAAATGATAAAAATTATTTTAAATAATTTAATCAATCAACTTAATTAATTAAATTGCTATAAATAATAGTAGCAATTAAAAATTATAACTGTAAACTAAATCATCAAAATCGGAGTTAAGTAATAATTATTTTATCCAATGGTAAGTATTAATTATGATTTAGATAATTAATTTAAAATGTGAAGTAGGACTTAAACAATTATGTGACAGAAATAATTAATTATCTCACTAGATTTGTTGATAATTTAATATTTAATATTTTTGGAAATGACATATATATTAGATATTTAGTTGCTTGCATTCCTACTCGAATAATATTATACTTATGTATAATTTTATATTCTCGTTCAGATTAGGATCATTAGTCGCAGCTATTAGTTTGAAATGTCCAGGTTCGCATAATCATTTGAAATATTGTACTTTCCCTTCTCGAAGCCCTAGTTGGCCTGAGCCCAGATTCGACCACAATGTGCTGTAACACAATCGGGGTCAACAAATTGACTCAATCTGACACGGGGATGCACCTTTAAAATTACTATGTGTGTCCGTATAATTATTTGAAATATTATATTGTCGGTATAATCCTTTGAAATGTTGTACTTTCCCTTGTTGTTATCAGCCCTCATCGCCCGAGCGCAGATTTGACCACCATGCATTGTAACCCAGTCGGGGTCAAGGAATTAACTCTGTTTGACACGGGGCCGCACCTTAAAATTACTATGTGTGTCCGTATAATTATTGAAATGCTATATTGTCCGTATAATTATTTGAAATGTTATATTTTTCCAAATTGGTATAACTATGTGAAATCTTGCATTTTCCCAAATTGGTAGCCTTTGTCGGCACTAATCTGAGAATAAGCTGGGAGACGATCTTTAATATAAGAATGAAATAGGAGACCATGACTAATCTCAAAATGAATTGGGAGACCACTTAATCTCAGAATGAGCTGGGAGACATTTTCTAATATCAGAATGAACTGGGAGACCATGACTAACCTCAAAATAAATTTGGGGACCACCTAATCTCAGAATGAGCTGAGAGATAGTTTTCTAATCTTAGAATAAACTGGGATACCATGACTAATATTAAAATGAATCAGGAGACCACCTAATCTTAGAATGAGCTAGGACACAATTTCTAATCTCAGAATGAACTGGGTGATCATGACTAATTTCAAAATGATTTGGGAAACCACCTAATCTCAGAATGTGCTAGGAGACAATTTCGAATATCAGAATGAACTGGGAGACCGTGACTAATCTAAATATAAATTGGGAGACCACCTAATCTAAGAATGAGTTGGGAGTGATTTCTAATCTTAGAAAGAACTGGGAGACCATGACTAATCTTAAAATAACTTGGGTGACCACCTAATCTTAGAATGAGCTGGGAGTGGACTCTTACTAATCTTAGAATGACCTGAGAGATTAATCACTACTCTCAAAATGACCTGAGAGATAATTACTAAAGACTTGTGTAATAATAATAATAATAATTAGTGAAATGATAATATGGATTATATTGACTTGTTTTAATTAATTATGCGGTTTAGTGGTTTTATCACTAACGCGGAATTGCCTCCGGAGGTGAGCAGCTTTGGATTGAAGAATAGAAGTGTGGTTGGTGGTTCTTTTACCAACCTAGGTATGGTGAATTATTGATAATAAAAATTTGGAATTCCTTATTATTCTCTTGTGTTATAAATGTGGCTATGGAAATGGTCTGAGACTGTGGGATGGTTATTTTATATTTTAGATAACATGATTTATTGTTATGATTTATATTATATGTTGCGAGACTTATTTGCTGTATTTTAGTTCATGTTTTGGAATATTATTATTACATCGATTATATTTTTAGTAGCACCCGGTCCGGTTCGGGCGGGTCATTACAAGAAACCTTAACTTATTTTCATTATTTTACCATGATCTTATTATCGATTAGCTTGTCAAGCAACTTAGATTAAAATGCCATGAATCTTTCTGGCATTTCTATGTCTCTTGATAGATTTAAGTGTGCGCGTTGAATCCCAAAAATTATTTTTTATGCACTGAGATCTCCATTTCGATATCTGTATTTATTTTTATAGAATCTTATTTAGTTATGGTGATACACTCAACATGAGAATGACACTGTGGTGTGATGTGTTTACATTTTTCCCTTGCATATCATGTCATTTGCTGCATTTAGGATTGTATACATGTCATTGCACACACATATCATACTGGGTTTGAGTAATGGCCTACATTTGCTAGGTCGTGTGGAGTTGAACTTGTTGAATTAGGACATGGAACTTGTATCACAGGTCTGTTAGGACTTCTCTCTACTTGATCTATTGCTTGAATCTATTACAATTTTTGTTTAGATCTCACTACCTACAGGTTCTCTTATCGATCTACTACATTAATAAAACATCATGGTTGAGATCCCTTGATGCACTTTCGAAAGATGAGATCCAACTTAAAAGTCACTCTAGCGCTATTTTTCAGATATAGATGGGAGTGAATCATATGTTTTTATTTTCTATGCACATGTGATAGATGGGAGTGTGACAAACAATGAGTGGCCCAGTCGGTACCCACTTGTAGCACTCAGTTTGATGGATAATATACTGTGATTATGATTATAATTATGATTATGATAATCAGATATAGTACCTGGTAGCAATGTGTATTCATCATGAACTTGCTCTCCGCAAAGTTTATCTAGACCATGCGTTTCAGTTATGATTAGATTAAGCCTTATTGGCCATTGGCATGGTTCGATTGACGAAATTCTAGCTCATGCGTAGTCCCAACAAGTTACTATTGACTATTTTGGTTTGTGTGCTTGGATATCTCATTGACTATGATTAGGTCCTATTGCCATATCTGTATGATGAAGTGGAGGCGTGGATTTTTTTCTTTCATGATGAAGGTTTTCAATGGATAGTGAGTCATCCATTTGCCAGTTTGGAAATATTTTCCAAGGTATTTTCAAACTAGTAATCTTTGATTACTCACATATGTTTTCTATATAGTGCATTGTTGCAGGTTTGGCTAGAGGGACATTGTGAGAACCTTCAACTTCATCTCACATTTAATACCTATTGGGGTGGTAAAATCTTGTTTATAAATATGAATAGACTATAGATCTTTAACTAGGTTAACGACTTTTGAAGAAATGACTTAGCTCGTTATGTTGCACTTTGGCTGGGTCGTTTCAAATGGTATCAAAGCCTTTTGTTCTGTGTTAGATAGTGGGCTAGATTAGGGATGTTGGCTCAACTGCCAATCATGAGCCAAAGAAGGTCATGAGTTGGGGTTAGCAACAGACTAAGTGTAGAAATTTTAGGGATAAATTTTCATAGTGGGTTGATTGTGATCCCTCAACTTAGTCCAACATCTAATACCTATTGTGGTAAGATCTTATTCATAAGTGGGAATAGACTATAGATCTTTAACTTGGTTAACCATTTTTTAAGAGATGACTTAGCCCATCGTGTTGCACTTTGGGCCAGCTCGTTATAGACACAAGGATTGAGAATGGCTCAAGGGGATGTTGACCGGTTTGCTAGTGTTGTGTGTAGTTGCTCATGTTGATGTGAGGTCATTAGGGTGATTGATGTAAATATTATGTGGGACTAGTGAGCCAATATGGTAATCCATGTAAGGCATATATATAGCAATAATGGGAATAGTATTGAGGGCTATTGAGCCATTGTGAATTCATGTATAAGAGCCTTCAGGCCTTTTGACATAATTGCAGCGTTGCCCTACATGGCATGATCGAAATGTTTACCACTAACCCATATTTGAGTTGTTTTGTACGTGGTATTCTATGGTGTATACAAGTCTAAGTGTTTTGTGCAGTAGTTCTTCAAGCTTAGGAGTCTTGGAATTGAAGGTTAAAATAGTCCACGTACACTAAACCATGTTACTAGTGCAGATACATGAAGCTAAGAAAAACATTGTTGGAGGGGCTTCTGTGTTGTTTCATTTTCCAAGAGAAGGGCTCATGTGAAGACCGAATAAACCAGCAGCCTAAAGAATGTAAAAATTGTGTTGTGTTGTGTGAAAATGTGATGTGAATGAGAAGTGAACGCTATGAAATGCGTCTGGAATGAATCTGCATGATGAAATGAGATAAATAAAATGTTCTTTTAGTTAAAATGAAATATTTACAAGTTGTCAAGCTGTTCTCGTGTCCTAGTTATAGGAAGGCTCTATTGGATTTTTCCCAAGATTTAAAATCACTTTTGCAACTTTAACTAATATAGAATGCCCTATTTACAAGCCCAACTTGAGGAGCATGTGCATGCTTTTTGTGTGATCATCAGTGTTTAGGATGCATATTTAAATTTACTCGAGCCTTCTGTCTTTGAACACCTTGAATGGTTAGGTCTGGTTATATGGTCAGCATTTTATTTTAAATGAGCAAGAGAAGCAGTCCGAGATTTCATAATTTGATTCAGTTCGAGTTTGAACCAAATAGGTTCAAACCAAATCAGGGTGTTACAGTGTCTACTTGTCCAACAGACAAGTTTCCTTCTTTGTTTAATTATTTCTTTCCATTTCATTTAACTGATTACCCTTTTACTTTCCCTACTCATAAGGGATCAATCTCTCATCTTTATAGTAAGTAAAATCAACCATCTAGCATTTACAATTCAATGTACCATGTATTAATTAATGTAACAAGTACACTGGAAAATTTTATCCATGGTCAAAATTATTAAGTATGTCAATAATATTTTATCTCAAAATATAATCATGGTTCAGCTCTATGATAATAAAAGAAAATACTAATTATTACATTTGTGAAATTTTACATTTTCTTCACCTTAAAGAAATTCCATCCTAGAATTCTTTTTATGGCTCATGAGCTTATTCTGTATTTATGCACTCTCCTATTATCCAATACAATTTTGAGTTGGCTTTGATACCATTTTATAATCACCCAGTCCAAGAGCAAACTAATGGGCCTTGATGGGGATGTGATATTGATAATTGTGGGAGAGGGCTAATCAACATTCACAAATCAAATAAATTAAATCTCCACAGGTTTTAGCACCCCCTAAGTAGATTGGTGATGGATAAGTAAGTGCAGAAGTCATAAATAATCAAAGCAATAAGGGAATTAATAATAAGTACATCTAGTTTTAACTGATTCAGAGTTACTACCTTTGGTGAACAAGTCAAACCATTTAAGTGATTAAAGCAATTACAACTTGCATTAAAAATTCCTAAGTGAACAAGTAAACTGATAAAACCTAAACTAATTAAAAACTCAAACTTTAGCAAACAAATCAAACCATGAAAGGGCTTTAATTGATTTAAAATTTGTTCAATTAATATTATATAATGATCAAATCAAATACAAGAGTATTGAGTGGAATATGCACAAGTAAAACAAGTAGTAAGTAGACAACAAAAGGGTTAGAGAAAATGATAAACAAGTGACATAAAATTTTTTTTATAGAGGTTTAGAACTCATACTCCTCACTTCTATTCTTTTATATCCTATGAAAAGGTCCGCTTTTACTTTCTTCACTATGACATAACTTGTATACCTACAACAAGCAAGTAACAAATCTTCTTTCACAAGCTCTAACGTAGAGCCAAAGAAGCTTACACCACTCCTAACACGTTAGGAATTTATAGCCACTTGAAGGCTTACTTTGCTTCCAAGATCTCTGAGGAGCCAAGAAGCCTACTCCTTCATAATTGTACATCTTGATCTAAGGAGCAATCCACTTCCAAATTTTGAAGGCAAACAAGCTACTCCTTCACATGTTCTCCCAAGAGCCAAGGAGCTTATTCCTTCACAAGCTTTCCCGAGAGCAAAGGATCAATCCACCTCCACACCTTGGAGGCAAGCAAGTAATCACCTTTCCTCAAACACTATGTCCAAGATGCTCCACACACACTTCCAATACTTTGAAAGGTTAAAAACAAGTTCAACACTATGAGCCAAACCTCACAAGATCTTACGATCTTTTACAAGCTTTCTTTAATATGAAAATGAAGGTGCTCGAAGTTAACAAGTTCTTTTGATCACAACACAATTTTTAAAAGTTGCAAACCCCATGAGATGCTCAACATGCACTTTCCAAGGTTATATTTATAGACCAAGAAACCTTAGCCAAGAATAGTAGCCATCTTGCCTTTGAATTTCCCACATCATCATTTCTACTGGCTAATTTTGGCAAAACTAAGTGTGGCTCGGCTGTTGATAGCTTTGTGTACATGTGTTGTTCTTTATCGCCTTCTGTTGATCGACGGTTGGCTGCCAATCTATTGTTGAACTCTACTGATGTGTTCTCTATCCTCAATCGACTGCCGATTGGTCTCCTGATTATCAACTGAGCTCTGAGTTTGTATTTCCTTTGATGCTCTTTCATTTTGAATTGTGTACAAGTGGATTCTAAATATTATCGTACAGAGTTTAATGTATTGAATCATCAAATCCTTAGGCTCAACAAGCTTAAGTCATCTCTTTAAAATAATTAACCTAAGTTGAAGATCTATATACCCCCCCACTAATTACCTGATCTTACCCTGATAAGTATTAAATATGAGGCAAACTAACTATTTAAGGGATCTTGTACATACAATATCTTTAATGTCAAGTTTTTCACATAAGTTAATAACTTTTAACTTTCAACAATTACTTACATAAAAATATTACCAAAACTTAAAATGTTACTTAATTACTAACTACTTATCTAGTTTGACATTAGTAGTACTTATGCTTACCCTAGGTTACTTTTCTTTTTCAAAGCAAAATATAACAAATATTATTTGTTAGACATACTAATGCTAAATTACTAATAGATAATAGTCGTGGTAACCATGCTCACTAGTTAATGACTGATTGTCAAGTTATTTCCTAATAATTGATAAATGTAGTAGTTCCGAACTACTTATTAGTAGATACTTAGTACTGCTTGGTACAAAGTGTCAAGAACTTGCTACTTATATGGGTATAATTAAGTGAAGCCATTTCTCGAGTAAAATGTATTTTTTGTTTGGAATGAAAGAGTATTTATGAATTATACATTTATTTATTTTAAGAATTTATTACTTTTGCTTGTGAATTGAAATATCATAATAAAAAAATGACTTTGAACTCAATGAAACCATCAAATTGCCGGCTTGGTTCAACTTGGCTCGATTCAAACTTAATTAAGCACAAATCAAACTTGACTTGAACTTGGATCAAAACATATGACATGGTAATGAACCAAGCTTAAGTAAACTAGTTTAGAAACAAACTTAAATATAAACAAAGTTAAACAAAGTGGTGCTCGACTTAGCTCAACTAGTTTACACCCTTACCTCAAATTGACTTCGTCTATCATTCATTGACCTCTTAGCTTGGCTTAACATGAAAATCGAGCTCATTATACTTCATCTCAAATTCATGTTTATCTTGCTTCTTCTTCTTCTTATTCTTCTTTTATTTTTGAGTGTCTTGCCGCATATAAATGGCATTTTTCTCCCAAAGCAATAACCAACTTTCATATCACTTACAACGTTAAAATTGCCACAACAAGTCAATGATGGTCGTTCCCTTGAAATTACTACTATAAAAAGCCATCATTATCAAGATATTTTCCGTCATATTTTGTTACGTTATTTCCATTTGGATATGTGTCGAACCAACTAGGATGGTGAAATTGTAACGACCCGCCATTTTTCACGATATTGTGGGCCTAGCTGGCCAGGTGTTACTCACAATTAAGTAAATATGACTAACATTTTTTATTTAACAAAAACATATATAAAGATCCCACAGTCTTGGACCGTTTCCCAGCAGCCACACTTATTTCTCAATTAAATAAAAAAAGGAGTCCTCATATTTATTTTGCTCCATACTCTGGATGTCAATCACCTAATCTCGTATCTGCATACCTGCGGAGGCAATTCCGCGTTAGTGATTACAACACTAAGTAGTATAATAGATAAAACAAGACAAGTACATTCCACTATTTCCTTATGTTTATTTTAATATGCGGTGGAGCGATTCCGCTATACTCCAAAACAATGCGGAGGAGGTATCCGCTGTGATCCGCACACCCCGGCCGTAGCCTTTTTTGTGGGGAGGCTACCACTACCGTCTCCAGTGCCAGTGCCTCGCACACCCCGGCCGTAGCCTTTTTGTGGGGTAGCTATCACTGCACTCGGGTGATTGCTATGCCCCGTTTGTGGGGAAGCTCTCACTACCAATTCTAGTGCCAGTGCCTCGCACACCCCGGCCGTAGCCTTTTTATGGGGAGGCTATCACTGCACTCTAGTGCCAATGCCTTGCACACCCCGGCCGTAGCCTTTTTGTGGGGCGGCTATCACTGCACTCAGGTGATTGCTATGCCCCGTTTGTGGGGAAGCTCTCACTACCAATTCTAGTGCCAGTGCCTCACACACCCCGGCCGTAGCCTTTTTATGGGGCGGCTATCACTGCACTCCAGTGCCAGTGCCTCACACACCCCGGCCGTAGCCTTTTTATGGGGCGGCTATCACTGCACTCCAGTGCGATGGAGGAATCGCTGTGCCTCACTCACCCCGGCCGTAGCCTTTTTATGGGGTGGCTATCACTACTCCAAAACAATGTCGATGCATTACAAAATTCACGTACATAACACGACCCAGTGTCGGACTGAGTCAATTCATTGACCCCGGTTGCACTCGGTGCATGGTAGTCGAATCTGGGCTCAGGCCGACCTAGGCTACCAACAAGGAAAGTATGATGTTCTATCTATTATACGTACCTGATTTGTGATTACGTCTGACTGTGACCCGTGAACCCTAATACAGTAATGGGGAGGTCGCCTGGGACGGAGATGAGGGATGAAATACTCCCTCCTCCTGCATATATATACACTTCAACCATTCCCTCCATTAAATTCTCATACCCCATCATCCATTGGTATTTCCTAGGTTCAACGACCCCTTCATTAAATTCTCACACCCCATCATCCATTGGTATTTCCTAGGTTCAACGACCCCTTCATTAAATTCTCACACCCCATCATCCATTGGTATTTCCTAGGTTCAACGACCCCTTCTCCTTTTATAAAGAATAAATGACGGCTAGGGTTTGTGGAAGCACCCTTTCACCATAATTCCTTTAACCGGGTAATTGGGTAATTAACACGGTTCACTTAACCTTTTCACTCAACCTCTTAAATGGTATGGTTCACTTTACTAGTTTAAACGGTTAAATGGTATGGTTTACTTAACCGGGTAAAAATACTTAACCGGTTAACTAATACTTTCCACTTGACCGGGTAATTAATAATTAACCGGGTAGCGGGTAAATAATTTAAACAAATTCATGGATACCAACGTTCGATCCCACCGCGTCGAATATATATATATATATATATATATATATATATATATATTCCGGGTCTTTACAATCTCCCCAACTTAGAAATATTTCGTCCCTGAAATATGATAGTATTCCCAAGGACATCCATCTTCGGTATAAGTTCATGTTACAACAATTACACAGATTTTATGCTACAAACAGGTTAGGATATTTTTTGGCCATTTCTTGTTCAGTCTCCCATGTAGCTTCTTCTGATCCCTGATTTCTCCATAATACCTTTACCAAAGGGATCTCCTTGCTACGGAGTGTCTTTGTTTCCCTTGCCAAGATTCGAATCGGTTTTTCCTCGTAGGTTAAATCCGATTGTAGCTCTAAATCTGCAAAATTTGTGATAATGTGATTCTCATCTCGTACATATTTCTTTAGCATTGACACATGAAAGACATTGTGTACACCATCAAGGCTTGGTGGTAATGCTAATCTATATGCACAACTTCCGATTCGATCCAAAATTGGAAATGGTCCTATGAATCTTGGCTTCAACTTCCCTGATGTTCTAAATCTGATCACTCCCTTTTTAGGTGAGGTCTTAAGGTAGACGAACTCCCCAACTTGGAATTCTAAGTCCTTCCTTCGAGTATCAGCATAACTTTTCTGCCGATCCTGAGCTGCCTTAAGCCTTTGCTGGATGAGTTGCACCTTTTCAGCTGCTTCTCTCACCATCTCTGGCCCGACTATAACCATCTCTGTAGATTCCAACCAGCATGATGGAGATCGACAAGGCCTACCGTATAAGGCTTCAAACGGTGCCATTCCTATACTGGCTTGGTAAGAGTTATTATAGGTGAATTCAGCCAAGGCTAAGTGTTTCTCCCAATCTCCTCCCCAGTCGAGGATGCAAGCTCTCAACAAATCCTCCAAGGTTTGATTGGTCCTCTCACTTTGACCATCAGTTTGGGGGTGAT